>WOVY01001524.1:0-26434 GCA_013436015.1 Rhipicephalus annulatus
TGAAAATCATATTTTTAAAGGAGAATTGTTTTATCTCCTACGAAATGCTGTTGATAAACTGACACACCACATGCCGAGAAGATATTTACTTTTTTGTAGTGTCATTTGCGATTTGCTCGTGTGCAAACGTAAGACGTTTTACATGCATCTCACAGTCAAAACGGCGTTGTCGTCCTAAGTGGGTGATCGTCGCCATCCAGCTTTTCCAACGACTCGTTGAAGGTGCTTGTGACAAATTTGGCTCCCCAATGGCTGTCTAAGCAGATGAAGTAAATTGTATGCAATGTTATTATTCGAACTTGACCATCGTTTGAAGCTCTAGCCAAACAGGACTATTTCATGTTGGAGTGCATGTGCAGTAGCCCCCCCCCCCCCCCAGCTTTCGCTTCATTGCCAACAAAAGTTGTCCGCGAGTATAGCGTGCGCGCCAGCGATCATGCTGGCACCCTTAGAAGCAAAGTTCACAGTTGCTGCTCAAGCGACACCCCCCTCCTCTCCTCTTCTGCTCGTTAGAGACGTGCGGGGAGTTTCCTCTCTGGTTTGTCAGCACGCTTCTCAAGGGGGGTGATATTGCATTCGCTTCAAAGTGATGGAGATGGGCCTGTTCATTTGATTTCTGCTGCAGTCGTGTTCGCCACACCGCTCACGCTTTTGGCCATGGGTGTAACATGTAATGCACACGGGTCTGTTATCATTTTGGACTTGTACGGGACATAACGGCAACAGCAAAACAAAAGCCCGTTAAAAATGTCCATGTAATTGCTATTACATAATTTAGCATAGTGTTTGAAACAGATGTATTGGATGAACGGGGCTATATCTGCTCAGACTGCTCAAAATTTGTTCGAGAAGGCCTTTCTGGCTGCTCCAAGCCTGCTCTAAAATGCCTTTCTGGCTGCTCCCGGGACTGCTGCCAAAGCCATGTACCTCGTTTCACTCGTGAGAGCCCGGCAATGTCAACCATCCTCAAGAAACTCCAGTGTACCTCGTTTCACTCGTGAGAGCCCGGCAATGTCAACCATCCTCAAGAAACTCCAGTGGCAGTTGGCACAGACAGCCCCAAGGTGTCAACATGGAGGCCTGTGCATCTTTGTGACCGACCATATCGGGAAACAGCGATTCCTTGTCAACACTGGTTTGGACATCTTCATGACCTTTGTCCACCTACAGCTTTCGAGCTCAACACAACGAACCGGTCCACAATGAAGACGTACAGCTCGCTCCGCCTGTGCATCGAGCTCAAAAACCTACGCTGGGACCTTCACTGGAATTTGTCATCTCCAATGCCACTGAGAGCCAATCATCGGATTGGATTTCCCGGAACATTATAACCTCCTCCTAGAGTGTAGAGAGGCTGTAAAAGGCCTTGTAAAGCAAGCCTTGTTCCATCACTTTTTGAGACACATTGCTCACTTTCTTCAAGATGTACAAAATCACGCGATGGAATGTCTGAAAACTATGGTAAAAACTTAGATGACATTGAAGAGCTTCTAAGCAAGGTTAATCTTGAAGTGCTCTGTGTCCAAGGAACATATAGGCAGAAAAAATTTCTTGGGCAGTCGAGAACTTTCTACCGAAAAATCGCAAGGATGCTATTGCATCCTCTGGTAGTGTAGCCATAGTAGTTGAAAACTTTGTGATGTGTCTATGTCTGAAAATTAACAGGCACTGGCTGTCCGAGCCGTATTGTTGGATGAACCCATTACTTCCGCTCATTCTATTTCACATAAATTCTGCTCCTGCTACATACCACCACATCATCATCTCTGCAAATGCAACTCAGACTCATCAGTAGCGGAACTCCCAGAACCATTTTCGATTCTTGGAGATTACATCGCTTGCAGCAGCCTTTGGGGCAGGCGCAAGGAGGCCTTGTTTAACAACTTCCTTTTTCCTTCCTGAACACAAAAGAGCCCACATGTTTCAACCTTCCAAACACTCCTTGAGAGACATTAACATTTTATCCCCCTTGCTTTTAACCTATCTTAATTGGTAAACTGTATGAAAGTGACCATTTCTCTATAAATATAGTGTGCTGAATCAAAACTAGTTTTTCTGAAGGCTCGTCAGTCGAAGCCTGACTAAGCCTATTGGGAACTGTTCTGAACTGCTGCTGCCAGAGTATAGGCGGTGAGGTCCAGTCTAATGATAGAAAGTTCTGGAGTATTTTACACCTTGTCTGATTGATGCCACTTTTAAATGTATACCCAAAGTGAGCAGCCTAGGTTCAAAATGCATTTCCTGGTGGAACAGTGAATGCAGAAAAGTGCTCAACAAGCAAAAAAAAAAGCTTGGAGGTTTGTCACAGATCTAGGGAGCGTGTGCTAAATTGAGAGGACGTTCAGAGGCATAGCGAATATAATTCAATTACAAAGAAAAAACTGGCAGAAAAACTCCGCACTTGGTAAAAATGATAGGGAAAGTCCCCACATGGAATGCTATTCTCCAATGGTCTTGGGCATGTTACCAGTAAAAAGTAACAGTGTTACTGTTAAAGTTACTGAGGCCAAAAAAGTAACTGTTACAGTTAGAGTTAAAAACTTTCTAAAAGTAACTTGGTACATTTACAGTGAAATAGTAATGTCGTTACTTTTTCGTTGTATGTCGTAAAACCCTTGACGAAGAAAAACCTAAATGTGGGCCAATATGATCAGTCGTTCTGTACGGCTCACTTTCTCGCATCAGTTTTTTTGTTGTTGTTCATGCACACTTGGTGACAAGGAAGTTTACTTGCAAAATTCGTTATTCTTTAGAATGAGCTGATTTCTCAGAGAGATTTTCTCTTTTGGTGGAAAAAATGTCGCGTCCTTTGCTGAACAGCCTTTCAGCTAGTGCACTGGACCGAACCCTTGTTATTTCGCTGAATGAAAATCTTCCCAATCTTAGGCTACTTTCCCAGCTCGCTGATGTAAGTTCCGGGATCGCTGAGCCATTGTTGCACCTGGGAGCATGAAAGGAGGATTGAGGCAACGGAAAAAAACTCGTCGTCTTTATCGGTTCTTTCACTGGCAGCTGCAATAGTAACATCGCTGCTTTCCACGCTTAAGTCATCCAGGAAAGTTTGAACTTTGGATGGACCGCCGTGGCCATGGCCAGATTGGCGTCCTCCAAAACTCCGGAAAACTTGTATTGAAAAAGGTTACAGGAACGTTGTATGGCCCTGCTGAAAACATTTTACTTCAAGGTACAAGTTATATGTGAAAACGAACGATTCGTGGTACGAGTGCATATGCACCCTTGCGAGAGCACGCGATGAGATGGAACAGCAAGGAGATAGGCACTAGGAAATTTCTCTCACCTTTTATTGACTGCGTCCTGAAGACTGCTAGCAAGAGGTGTGCAGTATTTCAGCGGCGGGAGGGATCGCTGATACTGCAGCAGAGAGTGAAGTGTTGGCTGCAGGATGCCCTTGTACATATATACTGCTCCCCTTATAAGATATCCAGTGTCTTCGCCACAGTGTACATCGCCTGGAAAAATAAAAGGTATAGTCAATGCACTGCATCATGCTAAACAAATAATCGAAACATGCCTTGCACTATACATCAATGAACAGAGGTTCCTCATGCTGCAATCGTGGCAACGAAAACACATTGAATGTTGCGTCCATCCTCCTTTTTGGTACTTCATTTATCGTACTTCATGGCGTTGAACAACGAATTTTAACGTGTTGCATTCGGCACAGGGAGCTGCCTTCCCAAGGCAGCCTTTATTGCTTTGGCTGCCTGCACAGACTGGCCTTGTTTCCTCCAAAGAGTCTTGAGTTTTGAGAAAACGGTTCTCGCCATTTCGCTGTAGGTCTTGTTGTTACGGGAATTTTCGGCATCCATCGAAGTGACGAGGTTTAGGGTGTGCGCGACACAACTCTTGTGCCGTGGATATCTTGAGAGGAATCCTTGTTCGAGCCACTGCCTAGCACCTCTGTGATGTTTGCCATAAAATCTTTGTCCCGTTCAGCTTCTCCAAAGACCCTGTATCCCAAAAAATTAAAATTTCTAACAAGTTAGGGCGGAAATGAGCTAGTGGAGGTTCAACCTTTTTATACAGCATCCATATAGTTTTATTGGCTAATCGATTAAGCAGTATGAAATAAAAGTGCCAACAGCTGGGCAAAAAAAATACGTGACAGGACAGAGCACTCCCTTAACAATAAACTGCTAGAAAAAGCCAGAAAAGAGTGAAGGTTAAGATTCATTAGCAAATAAAGATAAATGCGATGACTATGCCCAAGCAGGCGTATAACTGCACCCAAAAGTTTGCGGAGCGTAGGCTCTATTGCAAATGCAAATGTCGGCTCTGTTAGTATGCGGTGCTTTTCAAATAGCTGGTAGCTGTGTAGCTCGCAAGGACTACTACAGGCCAGAACATTTATTCCGGCATTATGTTCTCAGACAAAGTGGGAATATAGCTCTCTTAGAAATTTTCTACTCCGCAAGTTTTTGGGCTGGTGTACATCTGTGGTAAGCTTCTAACAGAAATAAATATTGCATGGCACCGACGATCAGTAGCCTAAATATGTGATCTAACACAATAATGCGGTTTAGAAAATTGCAATTATCTTTTTAAAGCAAAGTTGTGTCTCTTAAAAAATACAAGGGACAAACAACACAGCGCCTAAAGTTTGTGTTGAGTGCGTGTTGCATTTGCCTCTTGTCTTTCCTAGTCTCACGGCTTTGTACAAATTCTCTGTAGAACGTACTTCTGTTTTAATTCCTGACTCAACAAGATAACCACGTAACTATTTAGATTTCCGGACGATAAGCAGAAGCTGAAGTCAAATTGCAGCTTAATTTGGTTTTTTGGGGGAAGGATTAAAATAATAAAAATGGGCTGCCTTGAAGTACACAATGAAATTAAGACGGAAGCAGCCTTTTAGCGAACCTCTAAGCTTTCACAAAGTTTGAACTATTGTTTGTTATGACGACGCATATCTTATACAGTATCTTGCACTCGAATACTACGGGGAGTGCTGTCGCGATTACGTCGTAGGTGTGACAACCTGAGTTCTTTTGGCACACAAGTGCTGCGGATCTTCTTTCCAGGAACTGTTCATCTATAAAGTGAACCGTCACATCCAGGAAGCTTCTATGAAAATTGAAGAAGAAAAAGAGAATAGTCAGTCTTACAACTAGCCATATTTGTCTGGTTTTTAGAACTAGGGAAGGATTCTCCACAAGTTCGTACTGTCGCATCAATTACGTGGATGCAAATATCCCAGCTGTATTGCGTTGCAGGCGTTGTTCGGCATGGTTAGAAATCATTGCCTAATAATTTAGGATCCACCTTGACTAGATAGGAAGGTCAGCAATGCTCTCCATAATAAGCATTTAATCTAGATCCGTTTCTTTAGTCTTGATTTACTCGGATTCCTATATTTTCGTTTTTCTATATCTTTTTTTTTTAGTTTTACCACAAAACGCAAGATTTCCCTGCAACACAAGACGCATAATATGCTTACTCGCATGCTTAAAACTTGAAACATCTCATTTGTTTGTTAATTGTACTTACACAATTTGCTTATGTGGCCTAGGTAATATATCGTAAACGACTGTTTTCCTGAGCTCTACATTTTGCAAATTCCACGAAGTGACACAGTTCTGCAAATATTTCGCAGGTACATTTCGCCGCAACCTGTGACATGTAATGTATCCATATCTATGGGGGGACAAAATCTCTTATTTTAGGTTGTTGTATGAGATCGAGGGAACCTCGCAAATTAGGACCTTGCAAAAAGCAAACGTGCAGCGGGCTGTTTACAGCCTACACTAAGAGCTGATTGACGAATGGCTTCCTGTTCATCACCGTTGCCGATGGCTGCATTGCGTTAATCAAGGACCAGAACTGCTCATTTTCAACAGCTGAAAAGCACTGCATGCTGGAGGCTACGAAGTTCACAATTAACCTGTCTAAGCGACTTGTTATAGAGCCTTGGGTCGATTAGTTGTTGCAAGACAGGACTCCAGTGTCTGCGTCGAGCTACCACCCGCGTGCCTTTTGTCTGCCACAGTGGGACCACCCTCGGCTTTCCTCTTGAAGTCGAACTCCTTCAGTGCAGTCTGATGTTTCCTCTGCACATAATGAAAGTTTAAGTTCAGTACGGTAATTTCAACTTGATCGGCACAATTTATTACGTACAATGAAACAGGCGTGCAAAACCGGAATCCCGGCAATTATAATGATCAAACTTACCTCTTGATGTTTCTGCAGGTTTGATTAAGATGTTTTGCTAGTAGAGTGCTCTTTTCTGCAAATGCTGTACAACAACGTAATATTTGCCCCCATCATTTTCAACACGGAAAAGTATTCACGCTAGGAAGGCTAAGGCAATGGCTGCTCAGAGTGGACAGGCATGGCTTGTGATAAAGGAGTAATGCTGTGCCTGCCTCCTCTGCAGTGCATCTAGCGCTTTTTATAAGCACGTACCGCCGTTTTGTGGCGTGAATAGTCCGCCATCGTAGATGTGGCGCTTTCATAAACGTTTGATATTCTAACAGCCGGGCTAGTTCATGGTTGTCAAGGTTTACTCCGACTGAACTTTTATTAACCAAATTTCTGTTGTCCAGCTGTGTTCAACAAGCTCGGTCTACAAACGCGTTGAATGGGTGACTTTACCAATATTTCCTTTCGTACCCTTCCTCATCATTTGCTGCCCATTTCGCCGAAGTCACTTCACACTTCCCGCATCGTCTGCAGGTGTGCAGTTATGCAGGTGTGTATGTGTGTGAACTGACCATCTGCTGGTGTGTAGTTGTTGAGTTTCGCGAACGCATGCCTTGACGTATAACGGTGCTTAGAAAACTCTTCGTATGCTTAGAGTATGCTTAAGTCTTCGAACAGGGTCTGATACACCTTGAACGTAGGGAATACACACAATGGACATTGTGCGCAGGGGAACACGTGGTTGATGCGCTGGAATGACGGCAGTATCCTAGGATGTTTATCAGAACGATACCCAGAAGAAGTACATGGAGAATCGCATGCTATGAGGAACAAGAAAGACGATGTCTATTGAGTCTATTCCTCAGATTTTTCAAGGTGTATCAGACCCTTTTTAGAAAGCTTCGCCGCTGTGCACACAAACCGTTTCTAAGCTTCGTTATATCTTAGAACACGTGTTCGCAAAGCGACCGCACACCTGCGAATGACAAGTGTGGGATCATCTACAAGTACAATTCGGGGACTGCGAAGAGACATAATTACATCGGGTAAATGGGCGCGGGAAAGGATCCGGAAAGGAAAGGTTGTTAAAGTCACCCATTCAATGAGCTCTTAGACGCAGCTTGCTGAAGAATGCTGCACAAGGCCATAGTGCTAACTTAAACATTGTGCCTGTGTGTAGGGGAGCGGAGGCTTCTAGAAACAAGGTTCATTCGCTACAACGCACCAGCTTGCAACAGCAACCTGTGACCCCCTACTGGACGTTTGCAAGGACATGTGGGACTAACGGACTGATGTAGCTCTGCTTAATTCAATTTTTTTGCACTTATTTTAATTTATTTTAAATAATTTTGTGCCACCTGCATAGGAGGTGAATTGTCAATCACTTCGTTAATAATTCTTGTGGTAACTCGAAGCAAAGCTTTCACAATCAGTTACAAACCCATTTTAAATAATAGGTTTAGGGTTTCAGCAGTTTCATGCCGCTGTTTTATAGCCACCAGTCAAATGCCTCAGACGAAGGAATGCTCCACCGGCATACCAAAGAAAAAGGATAGAAGCTGAAGTGACAAAAAGGATATATATATAATCCCGCTTTCACCCCCCATACCCCCCCTTCCAAAAAAGAAAAGCTGGGTGGGGGGAAGGGGGGAGGGCACACAGACTTGGTGAGGTGTTCAGTGGCAACATGATTGATTTACGACATATAGTTTCATATACGCTTCGATTCAAACCAGCCAGACAGGTCTTTGTCAAATATGTTTACCTTTAGACATGTAGTATACAAGTAAGCTCCGAACTCGGTCTTCTGCAGGGAAGATATTCCTTTTAGGAACCTGTTCTCTTAAACTGCAATGGGAGCCGTGGAAAATCGAAAGGTGGAGAGGATATTCTGAGAAAAAAAGTTCGAAAATATGCAAAGCGTGTAATGTCGGGTTTTAACGAGTGTGGCTGTTTGATAATTTTTTACAAAAGCAGAAGTGTAACTGTATTTTTCATTACAGTTACTCAGTAAAAAAGCGACAGTGTTACACATGGATAATTTTTTACAGAAACAGAAGTAAGTGTAACTGTATTTTCGGTTACAGTTGCTCAGTATAAAAATAACAGTGTTACAGTTCAAGTTACTCAAAATAAAAGTAACTGGTTACATTTACAAGTTACCGAAAAAAGTAACTAGTTACCGGTAAGGTGTTACTAGTAACTAATTAAAGCCCAAGACTGCTCTCCAAATATGCAATAACAATATTTCAGCTCTCCCTACTTCTAGCTGCACTCTCAATATAGAGGCTGGCCACTATGACCTTGTCTAAGGGTCACAGCCTGAATCTATTGTTCTTACTTGAACCTATTGATCGCTGCAAGTCCAAACTCTCAAAACATTGGTGCTGCGAGTCCACGGCTGTTGTTTTTAATAGTTCTGTTGCAGCTGTCTTCTTGATGAGTTATGGCCAGTCAAGCTGCTGTGAGTGTTTTCTTGGTCCTCGTCATTAACATGGCAGGGTGTCTTTGTCAGGTCTACGAGGGCGGTCAGATAAGTAGTTTGCCACAGTCGAGAGCGCGACCCTATCCCATGAAACATATACTGACTTTGAGTACGCTCTTTTAGAAAGACACATGCAAAGGTCTAGTCGAATTGGGCTACCGGTTTCATTTTGGTCACTTAAGAAAGCAGGTAATTTTCGTGTGTCTCTTAAGACTAGGAAAAGAGCAATATCGATTGGTGATTTGAATTTTATCTTTGGAAGGGAAATCACGCAGCAATATCAAAGACCGACTGGATGCCGTCTAGTACGGTTAGTCTTCTCTTTCGATGGCAAGCGTAAAAAATTGGTTCGAGTTTTAAGCGTGGTTGCACGTTGGTTTTTGATTAGGTTCGCCCATGGGCCTCGCAAATGACTACCAATGAATAATGTGGCAAAAATCTATGACCTCGCACTAGAAGGCTGTCGTATGGTGGTGCGTGAGATAGCTGAGAGATTATGAATCTCAAAAGATCGTGTGGGTCATATCTTGCATGAAATTTTGGACATAGGAAAGCTGCCGGCACGATAGGTGCCGGGTTAGCTCACTGTGGACTACTTCAATCCGTGAGACCACTCTAAAGCAGCGTTTGAAGTTGTTTAAGCAGAATTTGAAGGTGTTCCTGTGTTGTTTTGTGACTGTCGACAAAACACAGATCCACCAGTACACACCAAAAGCAAAAAAAAAAAAAAACGACAGCCCTGTGCGGAAGGCGCAACACAGCCACAGCGAAAGCTAGAGGAGCGGCCTTTCAGAACCTTTTCTAAACACTCATTGGGTAACTGTGGCAAGCACACTTGCTTGATGCCCACTATGGCATTAATAATAGAAATTTTAGGGTAGTACGCTGGTATTCGCTATGCTATTTTTCATCATTCTTCTGAGAAGCGTGGTATCCGCAAAACTATTGCAAAGAATGTTGAGCCAATCGTTTATGCAGTGGCTTACGACGATGAGGAATTATGCGATGGAGGCGGAAATGCTGTAGGCCCGTGTGCTAAGATTTTGGTGCATGTTTAAAACCCCCGGTGGCACAATTTTTGAAGCCCTCCACTACGGCATTTCTCATAATCATATCGTGATTTTGGGACGTTAAACCACACACATCAATCAATCGATCGAGGAATTATGCCTGAAGTGGGTATGCACCACAGTTAATAGCTTAACAAAACAAGCTCTTGTAGTGGGTTGGAGCACTGGACGACCCACTCATTACGCTATTCTCATTGTGGGACCACTGCTTGTTTTTTCGCTGTTTTGCAAAATGCTTTATAAGCTTAATAATGCAATTGCTTTCCCGACATCAAGCCTGCCTAAGGCAAATTTGCCAACAAGTCCCAAGCACCGACATGGCTCAGTAGAATACTGAGATTGGCACCCAGCTGACCTGGGTTCGAGCCTAACTGTATAATTGGTGCTAGGTTTTTTTTTTTTTTGCTAATTTCGCGCAATGTGGTTATGGACACTGGCGGCGACGGTGGTGGACAACTTAGCGCAGCGCGAGACCCGAGTTCTGACTTCATAACAGCTTTTGCTGTAAACACATTAGAAACAGTGCACTGAACCGGAAGAACCTGCCCCCGAAGAAGGCGAAGACTGTGGCATCGGTTAGAAAGGTGATGGTACCGATTTCTGGGGTTCTCAAGGTGTGATCTTCATCGACTTTCTTGAGAAAGGCTAAACGGTGACAGGATCATACTACGCCAATTACAGGACTGATGTGACACAGAATTGTAGGAGTGGAAGTGCAGCGCCAATTGCGTCATGCTGCGCTACTTTGATGTGCTGTGCCAAGCCGTGCCTGAACGGCAATTTGCACGTGGAACTCCAAATTTAGTCGAGTTTTATCATCGGCCAAGCAACACGTGTGGGCTACACAAAAGTCGCAAGCGCGTCAATATCAAACGTCGTATTTCAGATCATGCATGAATCTTGTGCCATGTGAACACAATGCTCGATTCTTGTTAAGTTGGTGTTTGTGTGCAGAGGTATGCACACAAACACCATATATAGATACGACCATTCTAGAATTCCACTTGTGTGAACCACCTATGGAACACAAGCACTTAAATATTTAATTCCCAGTATTCTCAACAAACATACTCAGGTTATAAAAATCGCGCAGGAATCACTGTCTCTGACATCTTTCAAAGATATACCAAAGCTTACCTTCTATCCTGTCCTCAAGATTGATAAGTTCTGTATATAGCAGTCATATGTTTCTCTGGTTTCGTTATTTGTAGTGTTATGGATCTTTTTTATTACTGTAGAAGTATGTACTTCATTTACTCTGTACAAAAACAATGTTACGCATGCATTATTAGTGTGTTATATTGTATTTCTTCTTATATTGTGTGCCCTGAGTGGTGCTTTCGGGTTCTTGGGTCCCGTCAGGCAGAGGACATCTGCCTTTTGCCCTTGTATCCGAGACATATATTTGTCTGGAATAAAGAGAACAACAACAACAACAACAACCGGGGAGCCGAGCCACGAGATTGAAGTAACTAGTAGTATAAAAATGGAATGGAGAACATTTGGCAAGCACTCGCAAATCTTGACATGTAGATTGCCACTATCCTTCAAGAGGTAGATATATAACAGCTGCATCTTGCTGGTTCTTGGCTACGAAGCAGAAACCTGGAGACTTACAAAGACAAAGAGGGTTCAGCTTAAATTGAGGACGATGCAGCAAGCAATGGAAAGGAAAATGGTAGGTGTAACCTCAATAGACAAGAAGAGAGCAGAGTGAATTAGGGAACAAACCTGGTTTAAGCATATGGTAGTTGAAATCAAGAAGAGTGAATGGACATGGGCCAGGCATGTAGCGTGTAGACGGGATAACTGCTGGTCATTAAGGTGGTGGTCCTACTCCGGCCGCAACCACTCCGCCTTTTACGCATTGTTTGCGAATGCACTGGGCTAGCTGCGCTTCACAAGGAAAACTGAATTGGGCTACTTCATTAAGCTTATTATCCCCTCTTTTCAATAACATATGATTTTAATGCCTGGGCGGAGGCATTTTTCAGTAGCAATGAAAATAGTGTGCGCAACAAAGCATTTTTGCTGTACAAGCCTCCGTTGTACTGCGAGTACGGCGAAACATAACAAAGCGGGAGTCACTGTGCCTTTGAAGAATCAAGGTTTCTATGAAGAGATATTGGACATAAACTAATCAGTAATTTATTACCGTTCCACTAAAGATGGGCAAAATAACGAAGGTTTGTGTAGGAATATCTTTTTTCTTTACAAAGGAGAACCATAATATTTAGTGGTTATGTAGACTACATTAGACTTACTTTCCATGCGAAGTCGCTTAGTGCTCTGACGAAAACTTGATTACTTATTATTGTTCAATGGGGTAGTTTATGGCTCTACTTGGTCACGCATTACCGATGAAGCGACAAAACTATACAAGCTGATACTCTGAACCTCTATATAATGAAGCAGTAGGCCCCTTTCTGTGATTCTATGACGAAAAAATTATTTTATCTTCTTTAGGGAACCTACAAGACAGCATTAAATATAGGTAATTTTTCTGTGGCCAGTTCCGAGGAAACTTGCTTTTTTTTTCTTTTAGATGCTAACTAGAAAGGAGTATTGCACATTAATAGATGAATATTGTGTCTTGTATCTATTTTTGCTCACAAACTTGACCACTGAGTGCTTCAAACAAAATATTTTTAATAAATCATAAATCTAGCAGGCGTTTTTTGGTGGCAGCTCCAACTATTAAATGAAAAATCAAGTTGTTTTATGCGAGTTCATATGTTTGCCGTAAGTGGCACAATTAAACATAATAAAATGGGTAAAACTGGTATAGATTATATCTCCAGGCTTCATAGTTTTCCTCACAAGGTAAGTCTAGTCGACGCTCGTAATTAACACCAACCGAAAAGGAAGAGGGCTGAGTCAGTCAGGAAGGACACTGGCATGCCGTGCCACTGATCTGTATGTAGTGCCTCTTCAAACGGGACACAATATATATTTTTTTTAATGCAAAACATTCCTTGGGGAACTTTGGCAACTTTGAGTCTGTCTGTCTGTCTGTCTGTCTGTCTGTCTGTCTGTCTATCTATCTATCTATCTATCTATCTATCTATCTATCTATCTATCTATCTATCCATCTATCTATCTATCTATCTATCTATCTATCTATCTATCCATCTGCCCGCCCGCCCGCCCGCCCGTTCGTCCGTCTGATCGATCCATCCATTCATCCATCCATCCATCCATCCATCCATCCATCCATCCATCCATCCATCCATCCATCCATCCATCCAGCTGCCTACGGCTTTTCGCGCTCCTGACCATTTGGATAATTGTATCGATACCAAACTTGGTATGATATAACATGACTGTATGACGAACATAACTGACTAGTCATAACATGAAAATTATCACATGTATGTGATAAATGACATGATTTACATGTCAAGGTCTTGCTGCTCTTGCGGTGGTCTCATTCACATGATATGTTGCAAAATTGGTATGGTATGACGTGACTGCACAGCGAACACAAGCGACAGACCCTAACATCAAAATCATGTCATGCGTGTCATGTAACAACATGGCTACACGCCACACTCATGATGTGCTCGCGACCGTTTCGCTAGCTTTGCATATATCGAATTTGGTATTACAGGACGTGAGTGGATGACGAAGGTATGTGACTGGTGCAAACATGATTATCATGAGATGCGTGTCATGTAACAACATGACTACATGCCAAGCTCATGATGCGCTCGCGGCCGTTTCACTAGCTTCTTGTGAACTAAATTTGGTATTACGGCACGGGAATGGATTATGAAGGTATCTGACTGGTGCAAACATGATAATCATGAGATGCATGTCAAGTAGCAAGATCACTAAATGCTACGCTCATGATGCACCATCGGCCGTTTCGCTAGCTTCACATGTACCAAAATTGGTATTACAGGACGCAAACGGACGACATAGGTAAAAGACACGTCCAAACATGATGATCATGACATGCGTGTCATGTAACAACATGACTACGTCGCACACTCATGATGCGCTTGCGGCCGTTTTGCTACTTTCACATATACCAAAGTTTGGTGTTACATCACGTGAATGGATAATAAAAGTATGTGACTGGTGCAAATGATAATCATTGGATGCGTGTCATGTAAGAACATTAATACACGCCACACTCAAGGCGCCAATACACTTCGACGTGAGCCAGCGTGTGTGGGCGCCGGGGTTCGTTTTATCGCGTCACGCCGGCGATGTGCAGGCACCGATATCCCCCTAGTAAAGATCAGTGGACCTGCCCACTGACCTTCATGGTAGGTCTGCATGATATACTCGCAGGAGCGCGCCACGCTGCGTTGCTTTGATGCCTGCGCGTTTCAGCGCACACGGCGTGTTCCGTCACGAAGAGAGGCAGACGTGGTGCTGTCCAAGTAACGTCGTTGGCGCGAAATGCAGCATGTCACATTTCGTGCCAGTTGCCAACGGGGCACGTCGACGGATGCTGGTCGCGCCTGGCGTCGCACTATAGAGTGCTTGCGTTTTGCTTGCGTGGCGCTGCTGTGCCCAGCCTGTGCGTGCGTCAACGTTGCGTCGGAGTATATTGGGCCCTTTATGATGCGCTCGCCGCCGTTACGCTAGCTCTACATGTACCAAATTTGGTTTCACGAGAAGTGAATAGACAACGAAGGTAAATGACGTGTCCAAACCTTATAATCATAATTTGCGTTTCATGTAAAACATGACTGCATGCTACGTTCATGGCGTTCTCGCAGCCGTTTCACTAGTTTCACATATTCCGAATTTGGTATTACGGCACCTGAATGGACAATGAATGTAAATGACACGTCTAAATATGATAATCACGATATGGATTTCATGTAAAGCATCACTACAAGCTACGCTCATAGCATGCTCGCGGCTGTTTCGCTAGCTCCATATATAGCAAAGTTGGTATCAGGTGACGGTAATAAATGACGAAGGTACAGGGTTCGTACAGGTCCTTCGAATTCTTGAAAAATCCTTGAATTTCAAAAATGCGTTTTCAGGGCTCTTGAAAGTCCTGGCATTTCTTGCCACCCTTGAAAATTCTTGAATTTCCTGAGCAATACACTCTCATATCGACATCACAACCTCCTAAATGTGATACATCATTGTGTGAACCTGTCAAAGTCCGGATTTCTGGAGCAGTAATGCAATGTGGGTGCACATGATACCATTTTGAAAAAGTGCACGTGAAAAAAAAAAAAGTTAGTTTCTGGTGAGCGTGAAGCAGTGAATGTGATAGCAAGAAATTAGAACGTCACACGATGAAGGGCAAGCAACCCCATACATGCAACGTGCCGCCCAAGTACGAAGGACGCATGAAAAGAAAGCGCACAGGATGAGTGCTAACGAACGACTGTCATAGCTTGACACTGGAAGTGTGCTGCTTAAACAAACCAAGAGCGGTGCTAGAGAAGAACAAACGTGTACCCACTGGATGAGTGTAAATTAACCACTGTCCCAGGTGTTACTTCTTACTTGTTTAGCGATGTGCTTCGAGTGTCCACTTTGTGCACAAGCTGGCCCTCTTGATGAAATGGGGCCATCAAATTTCAAGGCTATAGCAAGCACCATGTGTGTTTAAGAATATATTTTAAGTCGCTTCCCAAATGTACCTTAATGTTCATTCTCCTAATCAAGACCTATCACGAGTGTGTCCAACACTGACCTAGCTCTACAGGAACGGCAAAAAAAGTTCTAGTGATGTCACACCAGATCTATAGTCAGCTGAGTGACCTCTGGACTTCCACCCCGTACATACCGGCAAAGCATCACAGCTCCTGCAAGTAGCGGCGAGTTTGTTTTGTAGGTGCTTGTGTGGCACATGTGTGGCAGAGCTGACATTGCTCAGCATGATGTGTGCAAAGTTTTGTAATCAGGGGACTAAGCTACACTGCAATGTACCTGCGCAACTCGGTCCCCACAAACATGAACTGAATATTGTCCATATCAAAAAGGCGACAAATTAAATAGCGAGAATAAATGAATCTTGGTGCATGTACCGTGCTTCTTGGAGCTATAATTAAAGGTTGCAGCAAGGAGAGCGCAAGCCACAAATATTGTGGCACAACCCCTTTAAGGCCTGACTACACATGTGCATTTAGGCCTATCAGCGCGTAACTTTTCAACATGACATCATGCGTTCGCTCTATGGAGAAGGTGCGAGAAGTTATAAAGACTATGCTTTTTTTTATAAATGTGATATCCATATATTGTAAGTGCGATAATATTGATCATTTTTGAAAATATTAGAGTTAGAAATTTCAACTTCGCATGCCGCTTTGAGTGCTTCCCGACATGTAGTAACTTCTTCCCGACACCATAGTATTTACGAGTGGCAGACAGTGATTGTCCTGTACGTAGTGAGCGCATCTCTGCGTTTAGGACAATTTATTTTTTTTAAGGTCCCGTACATTGGATATCCTGCCACTTTGACCAGCACATCCTGCATCTTCGACAAAGCCTTGCTTCTGTTGCATCATTGCAACAGGGATCTCTTTACGTCTTTGGGTACACCTTACTGATGCTTGTCAGTGAAAGTTGTCAGCAAGGTGCTGTACAGGCTTACTCTGAAATTCTCGGCAATTACAAGCTTTGAGAATGTTCACAGAAAATGCGGATGTAGAAGTGCGATCTGCGTGACAATATTTTTGCGAATCGGTGTTTTATTTTCTTGGAAGATCTGGAGGGGCAAGGGGATGTACCAGAGCGGACTGTGCGCATTGAGCCATTGGTACGAATTCCA
Source organism: Rhipicephalus annulatus (assembly GCA_013436015.1). NCBI lineage: Eukaryota > Metazoa > Arthropoda > Arachnida > Ixodida > Ixodidae > Rhipicephalus > Rhipicephalus annulatus. The sequence goes on from WOVY01001524.1 coordinate 16,463, forward strand.
AAGTATTGATCAATAGTCAGCTCAGAGCTGACGGTGCTTCATTGTATTTTGTGGTACTTTTGTATTTTGTCGAGTACGTGAAATGTAAAGAGTCTTCATATGCAAGGCAAGAAAAAAAAAAAAAAACATTGTGTCCCCTTCGAAGTGGCACTACATACATAAGGTCCATTCGATTTACCCTGTACTTTCAGAACTAGTTCACGGTGGTGCCGTCTGGGTGTTGTTTTCGTGTTGGTGACGTTTCAGAAAGTGCAGCAGTGACAAGATGCGGAAACCAATTCGAGAGTGCACATGTCTTGCAAGCGCTATGCTACTCGTCGGCTGTCTCGAGGGTTGTGGAGGCTGTGATTCGTATAAGACGGCGCTGCTTGCGTTGCTTGGCATGGTAGACGGCGCCGCTTGCGTTACCTGGCCGCTTGCGTTGCCTGGCAAATAGACACGAATTCCATCGGCTGTGTCGTCTGCTGCAGCTGCAGCCATTTTGTGCTGCATGGACTCCGAACTACCTCATAAGCAGGTGTAGGGAATTCATGAACTAGCCGTGCACAACAGCTACACTTCTTCGAATTGAATACTACGGTGCTCCTGGTGCCATGATCAACTCGTGAAATGAATGCCCAAGTGCAGCGCCTCCGTGAACCGGTTCACGAAGTGCAGGTGAAACAAATGGACCTATATAAATCGCATGGCATGTCAGCACCCTTCCTTTCACAATTTCGAACCTCACAGGCACGAAAACACTCAATGGAACGCGCAAAACATGTGCAGCTGAATTACGATGAGATGCACATTACTAAACGCGCCGGGGAACAGTGGTTCTGCGAACGTGTGACGAACGCACAATGTTCCGGCGTACCGAAACTATTTGCCGCTTGATAAGACCAACCTGCTGACGTGGTGAGAGTGGAAAGGGTTCATAACTAAGCCCTCCTCCTTTTATGGTTGGTGTTTGTTATGCGCGTTGCTTGCACTTATCTCGTGAGACAAACTATGAAGCCTGGAGAAATAATCTATGCTTGTTCTACCTTCTTTATTATGTTTAGTTGCGCCACTTTCGGTGAACGTTTGAACTCACATAAAACAACTGGATTTTTCATTTAATAGATGAGCTCCACCAAAAAATGCCTGTGAGATTTATCATTATTGAAAATACTTTGTTTGAAGCACTGAGGGGTTAAGTTAGTGAGCAAAAGTATATACAAGACACAATGTTCATCTACTAATGTTCAATACTCCTTGGTATTTAGCGTCTAAAAAAAAAAGTGAGTTTCTACGAAACTGGCCAACAGAAAAATTACCTAAATTTAATGCTGTCTTGTAGATTTCCTCATAATGATAAAAGAAATATTAAACAAATGTTCGTCCAGCTTCACACATTCACATTCACGACGAAACATCTCATCTGTGAAGTGCTTGCTGCAGACTGCATCCTTCGTACTGAGTGGATGATAATTCTTCCTGGTAGCCGCTTGAGTGCATGCTTTGAGGCGTTCAGGATCAGAAGGAACTTTGGATAATAATGTATTTTCTTGGCACATAGGGTAGTCTGACCGGCAACGACTAACGAAACACTTTCTACCCGAATTCAGTTACTGTGTGGGCATCTTCTTCTAGCAGAATTCATTCATGGTGGCACAAGTTCATTTCGCAAACGGGAATGATGAAACGCCACTTGTTACTTCATGAAACTCGCCAAAGGCACGCTAGCAACTGAAGCAGCCGAATGACCCGTTTTTTATGAGTGAAAAACGCCACGCTTTCGGAATGCTGGCGTTGCCACCAGCCTCACTGGTTGCTCAACGTTGCGAGAAACTTTTTTTTCTATTTTTAAGTTGTGCTGTCTTGCCAATAGGTGCGCTGCCGGCAGCAATCCAACGTACGCGCATCTCTGTTACTTTATCTGGTCGATCGTGTCCCATAAAAAAGCCAAGAAGGGTCCTCACCTAAAGTGTTTGTATCTTACACCGTGTTTATAACCAACCATTCTGCTAAGCAGAGCTACTGGCAGCACTGAACTGCTGCAATAATATTGCCACAGCTTCTGATCGTGCAGTGTATGATACGCAGACACACGTACCTCCTGAAACAAGAAAAACTCCCGTCGCCGGTTTAACTATTCGTTGTCTTCTGGCGAGATGCCTTTTGTTTAAAAAAGGAAGTCATCGTGGTGTTTGTCTTGAAACAGAGCCAGAACTCATTGTTTGTTTGGGGCTACAGGCCTATCGCCTGTACAAGCTGTCTGTAGAAATATTTTCAAAAGATGATCAACAGGCAACTGCTACGCTTTTTTGAAACAAACAAATTATGTGACCTATAGGCCTTATGCAAAATCGCTGCCATCTGTCGGTCGTTGTGTGCATACCGTCATATTAGAGGCATGGCACAATACACACAGCCCGCGTGTGTTAGACGTATGGACGTGAGGTGCGCATTGGCTGATAATCACAGTGCCGAGGTATTGCTGTGTCCCTTGCTGTACACATACATGGACTCGAAATGCTTGAATAAAGAAGGTAAGCCGTAAACATTGCTTCTTATTTTTTCAAGCTGATGACATTTCCAGAATGTGCTCCGGATGCTGCTCTCGGAACATGTCTTTGTACTCGTCTTCCTATAAGACGTGCATTAGGATTTGTGCTTGTGTTCCCTCAAATTTCTGCATGCCGAATCGAGGCAGTTTTTGCAATGTTTTCGCTAGCAGCCATCTACCAAGTGTAGGCGTCTAGTACACTTTACCCAGAAACCACTCTCACGCAACAAACTTTATCGCGGCTGATTGCACGTGAAGAAGCATAGAAACCCTGTCCTTGTCTCACTCTACTGACTTGTATGAAAGGTCTGCACACTCAAACAGCATGTATGCTAGGTGCCAGCACACTTAATAATATTTTATAATAATAATAATATTTATTTATTTGATCTTGACAACTTCAAGAAAGGTACAGGAGCTAAAGGCGAGCAACGCCTGACAGGGGCCCCGGTACCCGTAACATGTTACAACATCATATTACATGGCATAATAGTAGTTCATTGGCAGTAAACAAAAATATAAAAAATCGTTACACATTTGATATACAATGCATTAGGAATACAAAGTCTTTCGCATTCGTACGTCCACATAGTTACTGTGCTATTTTTTTCTTTTTTTTTTTTTTAATAGACAGAGGCATAAGATAACAAAAGGAGTATTGATATCAGCACACAATCAAGCTCAATCATACGCATGGAATGCAATAGTATACATAGATACATACACATACACCCATATATATATATATATATATATATACATACATATATACACACACATATATATACACATACACACACATATACATACACATATACACATACATACACACACATATACACACACATATATACACACATATATACACCTACATACACATATATACACACATATATATACACACATATACATACACATATATACACATACACATATATACACACATACACACACATATACCCACACACACATGTGTTGCAATAGTCATTCTCTCAAAGCCTGTGCAAGTAACAGTTCCTTCACTTTATTTTTGAATGCATTTCTAGTCGTGAAGAATTCAATATGACCTTCTAGCTTATTCAGGATCATTAGTACTTGGTGGCTGGTTGTTTGTGTACCATAGTTAGTCCTGGTTTTTAATGTTCGTCTTCTCTTCAGTCTCATGTCGTATGGGACTTCATTACTGCTGCTGTCGTCTAGATATAGTGCATTGGAATGTATATACTGCAGTAGTTTGAAGTCATAAACTTTGTTTGCTTGAAGCATTTGATATTTTAAAAATAACGGTGACGTGCTTAATTGGTACCATGGCCCCTGATAACTTTCATAAATGCGCAATATCATTTTTTGTAGACGAATAATCCTATTGTAGTTGGTTTTTGTAGTGGTACCCCAGACCAGTATTCCGTAGCATAGTCTAGAGTAGAACAATGAATTATATAAGTTTTGCTTCAACCAGATAGGTATCAAGGGTGCAATTTTATACAAGCAGCCAACAGCTCGGGAGAGTTCAACAACTAAATTATTAACATGAACGTTCCACGAAAGATGCTCTTGGAACCAGACACCAAGAAACTTTTGCTCTTTAACCCTGGTTAACTCATGCCCTTGGAAAGTTAGAACTATTTCCCGGCTAAGTTGTTTGTTCAGAGCACGAAATATGACATAGTTTGTCTTTGCTATATTAAGCTGCAGTCTATTTTGGCCTAGCCAAGTCGAGAGCAACGCAAGGTACTCGTTGGCCTTAGTTTCCAAATCAGTTAAGTCTGTGGATTTAAAAAAAACATTAGTGTCATCGGCATACATAATAATTTCAGGAGAGTTTGCTATAGTTACAATATCGTTAATATAAACAAGAAATAAAAATGGCCCCAGTATGGACCCCTGAGGAACTCCTTGTGTTAGCTTTAGTTTCGATGATTTTGCGTTTTGTATTTGCACAATTTGAGAACGGTGACTCAGATAGTTTTTAATGAGCTCTAATGCTACTCCCCGCACCCCATACCTAGATAGTTTGTCGTATAAAATATTATATTTTATGGAATCGAAAGCTTTCTTCAAATCTAGAAATAAACCAAGTGTGAAATTTTTGCTATCTATGTTCGTAAGTATACTATCTTTGATGTAGCACAATGCTTTTTCAGTTGATCTGTTTTTCCGAAAACCATATTGGCTATTAGAAAGAATTTTGTGTTTGTCAAAGAAAAAAACCAGTCTTTGGTTAATCACACTTTCAAATATTTTCGACATAATGGGGAGGACCGATATCGGTCGGTAATTTGATAAATTATTTCTAAGGCCACCTTTAAATATAGCTGTCACCCGTGCTACTTTGAGTTTTTGTGGGAAAACACCAGTTGACAACATGAGATTAACAATGTGAGCAACTGCCTCCGAAATAAGGTGGGATACTTGTTTTAATTCTTTCGCACCAATCTCATCAATGCCTGGTGCGACATTACTTTTCAGTAGCCTTATTGACGCCTCCACTTCAGCAGGAGATGTTGGTTGTAAGAATATTGTGTGTTCTATCATAGGTGTATCCGGGATATTAGTATCACGGTCAATGTCATTTGGCTCTTCATAACAACCGGCATTTATGAAATGTGCATTTATTGAGTTAGCCAAATCTTCACCATATATAGTTGTACCGTTTATAGTCATTTCTTTTATATCACTGCACTGTTCCATTCTATTAGTTAGAGCATTTACCATTTGCCATACCTTCTTTGGGTTATCGTAAATGCTCTCAAACTTTGCTGTGTAGTAATTTTTCTTGGCTTTTCTTAAATCAGCATTCAGAGTATTTCGAATTTTTTTGTATCTACAAAACACTTCAGGGTCCCGACAACTAATGAATTCGTGGTATAATTTATTCTTAGCCTTTATGCGTTGATATAGACCTTTGTTTATCCATGGTTTCCTATATTTTTTATTTCGCTGCACCATGATTTTCTTGAGCGGAAATGCATTGTCAAAACATTTATGGATCATCTCGAAAAACATGTCATAGGCAGTGTTGGCGTCTGTCTGGTCTAATATAATGCTCCAGTCAAGTCCTTGGACTAAGTTTCTAAATACTTCGCGCGAGATGTCATTTAGGTTACGTCGAGAACACATTTGCTCTTGAGGCTTATTTTCATATAAGGTGGCCAGTAAAAATACCGGCAGGTGGTCACTAATATCGGAAGAGAAAACGCCCGTTTTTATGTGGTCTGTGCAAAGGTTTGTAATGCAGACGTCCAGTAACGTGGCACTGTGTGTTGTGATTCTAGTGGGTATATCTACGTAATTTTTACAGGCATACGTGTCCAACATGGTAGTGAATTCCCTAGAGTACGTGTGTGATGATTTCAGATCAATGTTTATGTCACCCATAATAACAAATGAACCCAAAGTGAAAGAATTATCACACAGTAGCGTCTCGAAGAAATGAAGAAAGTTTACTTCCTTTCCAAGAGGTGGCCTATACACAACCACTGCGAGCACCTTGCCAATGCGTAGAGCTAAGCACTCGACGTCATCATTTATGACGGAAAGGTGAGGCAACTTTTCACAAGTAAGCGTGTCTTTGAAGTATATAGCAACGCCCCCTCCCTTCTTAGCGCTGCGGCACAGGTGCTCAGAATGGTACCCAGATATATAGGGCACTTCATTTCCGTGAATCCAAGTTTCTGAGAACATTATCACGTCAAATGATACGGTACAAGAGTGAAGAAAATTGGTAATCGCGTCAACTTTGTTCTTAAGGCTTCTGCTATTGATATGTAGAAGCGAAAAACGTTTTGCAGGAAGTGAGAATTCAGAATTGAAGGCATCAGTCGTGTAATAGTTTGTACCATGTTCTAGCTCAGGCATGGTGAAATGAGGGCAAAGATGTTAAAATAGATGTTGCGCTAGGAAGTATGTCACTAGGCATTCAAAGCAGTATCAGCGCATATCTGAATAAGATCGGCCTGTGTGGCGATACGAACTACAGATGAGCCTTCATCCTTTCTAGCCAAAATTTTTCCGCTGTTCGTCCAGACGAATTTCCAGTTGGCAGCTTTCTTTTTTTGAATTGCGGCTGAAAGCAGTGCTTTATTAGCCTGTGTGAGATTCTCGTTTACGTAGATAGGCGTCTTCGCCTCACTTCCAAGCACTGAACTGTCTATCTTTTGTTTTCTGCATTTTGACAGAAACGCATTTCGTTTGCTTCGTCGCACAAAACGAGCGATAATGCTTTGCGCATTCTGCTTTGAGCTACGTACCCAGTGACACGTGTCGAGATCAGCTGCTTCTACAGCCTCACCCACGCTTTTCCCAATTTTTTGTATTGTAAGTACTGGATCGTCTCCAGCTGGCACTCCCTTTATTTCTACATTATTGAGGCGCTGGTATTGCTCTAATTCTTCACACTTCTGCGCAAGCCTTTCATTTTCTGCTTTGAGTGCTTTGTTCTCGTTTACAATGCCATGCATTTCCTGTCTGAGCTGTTTTATGTTTTCTGCTATTCCCTTTACGTCATTACAAATGTCCGTACAGAACGACACGCTGTCTTTTAGTTCCCTCATGTCCGATCGGTAGTCTCGCTTGAAAGTGTCGAACGCTCTAATTAATTCCCGAAGGTCTTTACCATCCAACATATCCTTATCAGCATCACCACCAGTGTCTTTTGCAGCCCCCTTTGGCATCACAAACACTTTGCGCTGAGTTCGGCAGCAGTGCTAAAAAACTAACACTAAAAAACTCCGTGATACAAAAGGTCTCACCTGTAAGACAAAGTGAATTTCCTTAACGTGTGCGTCTTTCGAAGCACCGCTGCCGAACTGAGCGATAGACGAGTTGCTGCAGGTATATATCACAGACGGTTCCCTGGTGGCGTTTGTGTCCGTTGGGTCTGCGCAGATCCGTCACGCAGGTTCGCTAGTCGCTTGGGCTGGTACCGTCCTTGATGTCCGGCAATGGCCACACGAAGCCCACCTCCCGCTGCAAGATGCTGCGGAAACCACACCAGTCGTCTTGCGATAGCTGTAAGACAAAGTGAATTTCCTTAACGTGTGCGTCTTTCGAAGCACCGCTGCCGAACTGAGCGATAGACGAGTTGCTGCAGGTATATATCACAGACGGTTCCCTGGTGGCGTTTGTGTCCGTTGGGTCTGCGCAGATCCGTCACGCAGGTTCGCTAGTCGCTTGGGCTGGTACCGTCCTTGATGTCCGGCAATGGCCACACGAAGCCCACCTCCCGCTGCAAGATGCTGCGGAAACCACACCAGTCGTCTTGCGATAGCTGTAAGACAAAGTGAATTTCCTTAACGTGTGCGTCTTTCGAAGCACCGCTGCCGAACTGAGATTGAAACCCCGTTGGTGGACAAGCTAGCTGCATTCGTCCATGAAAATGCCGCCAATGCATGGACACCCATCCCTGCAGTAGACCTAAACCTTTTTTGAAACGGAAGCTCAGGATTATTAGCAGGGCTCAAGGGATAGGCAAACACAGAACATGTTGTCAAGCTGCATCTTGGTAATTTGTCTTCAGTATCAAAGTTAGGCCTCACAGAAGTAACACCTATTAGGCTAAGAACAGGACCCGCACACAGTAAATGTGCATACCTTCTGTCTGATGGTGATCCATTCATGTGTGAGAACTGGAGTGAATCACTTATTGTGCTTTGGTACAAAGAATTAGATCCCCTTATTTATTCATTTATTCATGATACCTCAAAGGTCCCACATGGTACTTTACATGAGAGGTGGGCAGACAAAAGATTGACGGGTCAGGTCATATTTCATGGCTTGAAAGATGGTTTTTCATTTGCATCCTTGAATAGAGCAATGTCAGTGATGAGGACGATATGTGAAGGAAGGGCATTCCATTCTCCAGCAGTATGCAGAAAAAAATGAATATTAATAGGTGGTCGTGTGTGCACAAGGCTGATACACAGCATTTTGATGGGAGTGGTGAGAGGGATGATGTGCAGGAAGGATGCTTTAGTTTCCTTGAGGCAGCGAATGGAAAAATCTAAAAAATAGATTAGACGAGCAGACTTGTGGCAAGAGAAACTGAGGGGAGGCATAGCTGGGATTTAAAGGCGGATGCACTTGTCTTGTAGGAATAATCAGAAAGAATGAACCTGGCAGCAATGGTTCTGGACCAATTCAAGAGTAGTAGTTATGTGAACTTGGTGGTTGTCATACATAGTATAGGCATATTGTTTCGATCGGATTCAATGTGTTATGTGCAAGTAATTTGACTGTAGGGGATGCTGATGATAAGTTACGGTGTAGCTAATATATAAGCGATTGCAGGAATCGGTTAGTTGGTGTATATAATGGGTCCAGGACAGATCGTAAGATATATGTACTCCTAGGTATTTAGATGTCTGGCATTGAGTCCAAGTGTTGTTGTTGAGGGAGTACGAAGACACTACATAGTTACAGCGGTGATGAAAGGATATGTGGGAGCACTTATGTACTTACGTTGAGACATGTACCGTCAGTTGTACCATGTTTGGATTTTGAGAAGATATCATTCGAGTACCATGCTGATTGTAAACGCCACTCATATGTCGGTAGAAAACGAGTCTTTAAAACATGATTCACTATTTTCTGTGCGGCCCTTGGGTGCAAGGGTTGGTAATGAGATGTTTGTGCTCATGCGATATTCCCATAATTTGATTTTCTCGGCCACTAGTCATTCATTCTTGCTAGACACATTGCATGTCAGTGTCATTATTTTAATACTGGTATGTTTTTCACACCTTTAGTGTGTTGAATTATTAGGCCGTTGTACAGCCATTATCATTGTTCACAGGTTTTGTCCGATTACGTGGCGCTTTTTGGCTATCAAATAACCCTTGCACCACGAAACACCTCATATTGCCATGCGTGTTTCTTTCTTTATGTTGATGCATTTGGGTTTCACCTGCGAGAACTGCTCAGTGCAGACCGCACTACAACGTTCAAGAAGCTTCACAATTATTTTTTATATCAAGATTCCACCCAGGACATGAATAGTGAAGTTTGTTCGAGCACTTTTGTGAGCATCAGTGATAATGCTGGATGGTTTGAAGGCCACTGTATAAAAAACAACACATTCTGCCGATGATCAGTTTAACGAGGGCCAGTGCTCTATCTGCTTCAATCGAGTCTTGCTTGTTTGTTTGACTTATTTTCTGGCAAAAGCTTGGCCAAATAAACAGTATTGCTTCGATCACATAGACTTTTTGTTTTCGGCACCATCATGTCGACATGACAGTATCATCATCATCAAAAAGTGTTTCGCGTTTTTGAGTAGTAGCACAATTTGACTTTCAGTAGGATGCAAGTGATCACCTGTAAAATACATAACATTTTAAAATTCATTCTATTTCAAGCAGGTCATAAAAAGATTTACACTTAAAAAATGATGAATCGATTTGAGAGTAATATGTTCATTTAAATTTGAAGTGAGGTTTCACAGT
>WOVY01001525.1:0-62539 GCA_013436015.1 Rhipicephalus annulatus
GGGAACAGTTAGGGATAAGAGTCAATGAGGAATACCTTAGTAACCTGCGCTTCGCCGATGGACATTGCATCATCATCATCATCATAAGCCTGTCTACGTCCACTGCAGGACAAAGGCCTCTCCCATGTTCCGCCAGTTAACCGGTCCTGTGCTTGCTGTTGCCAATTTATACCCGCAAACTTCTTAATCTCATCTGCCCACCTAACCTTCTGTCTCCCCCTACCCCGCTTCCCTTCTCTGGGAATCCAGTTGGTGACCCTTAATGACGCAGCGGTATCCTGTCTACGTGCTACATGCCGGCCATGTCCACTTCCCTCTTCTTTATTGCAGCTATGATATCCTTAACTCCCGTTTGTCCCCTTATCCACTCTGCTCTCTTCTTGTCTCTTAAGGTTACACTTACCATTTTTCTTTCCATTTCTCGCTGCGTCGTCCTCAAAGTTGAACCCTCTTTGTGAATCTCCAGGTTTCTGCTCCGTAGCTAAGTACCGGCAAGATACAGCTGTTATATACCTTCCTCTTGAGGGACAGTGGCAATCTACTTGTCATAATTTGAGAGTGCCTGCCGAATGTGCTCCACCCCATTCTTATTCTTCTAGTTACTTTATTCTCGTGGTTAGGCTCTGCGGTTATTACCTGCCCTAAGTAGACATAGTCTTTTACAACTTCAAGTGCACTATTACCTAACGCAAAGCGCTGCTCCTTTCCGAGGTTGTTGTACATTACTTTCGTTTACTGCAGAGTAATTTTAAGACCCACCTTTCTGCTCTCCTTGTCTAACTCCGTAATCATGAGTTGCAATTCGTCCCCTGAGTTACTCAGCAATACAATGTCATCGGCGAAGCGCAGGTTACTGAGGTACTCTCCATTAACTCTTATCCCTAACTGTTCCCATTCTAGGCTTCTGAAAACGTCCTGTAAGCACGCAGTGAATAGCATTGGGGAGATTGTGTCCCCCTGCCTTACACCCTTCTTTATTGGTATTCTGTTGCTTTTTTATGAAGCACTATGGTAGCAGTTGATCCCCTGTAGATTTCTTCCAGAATGTTTATATATATTTCATCTACGCCCTGATTCCGCAGTGTATGCATGACGGCTGATATTTCTACTGAATCAAACGCCTTCTCGTAATCTATGAAGGCTATGTATAGTGGTTGGTTATACTCTGAGCATTTCTCTATTACCTGATTGATAGTATGAATGTGGTCAATTGTTGAGTAGCCTGTTCTAAATCCTGCTTGTTCCTTTGGTTGATTGAATTCTAATGTTTTCTTTACTCTGCTAGCAATTACCTTTGTAAATAGCTTGTATACTACAGAGAGCAAGCTGATCGGCCTGTAATTCTTCAAGTCCTTGTCATCTCCTTTCTTATGTATTAAGATGATGTTAGCGTTCTTCCAAGACTCTGGTACTTTTCCCGTCAGGAGACACCTCGTAAATAGAGTGGCTAGTTTTTCTAACACAATCTGTCCTCCATCTTTCAGCAGATCTGATGTTACTTGATCCTCACCAGCAGCTTTGCCTCTGTGCATGCTCTCCAAAGCTTTTCTGACTTCTTCTATCATTACCGGTGGGTTGTCGTCTGGGTTACTGCTAGTTCTTATAGTATCAAGGTCGTGGTTGTCTCGGCTACTGTACAGATCTCTGTAAAACTCCTCCGCTATTTTAACTATCCTCTCCATATTGGTAGTTAATTTGCCTTCTTTGTCCCTTAGTGCATACATCCGCCTTTACCTATCCCAAGTTTCCTCTTCACTGCTTTGACGCTTCCTCCGTTTTTCAGAGCTCGCTCAATTCTCTTCATGTTATACCTTCTTACATCGCATACTTTACGTCTATTAATCAGCTTCGAAAGCTCTGCCAGTTCTATTTTGTCTGTTGTACTTGACACTTTCATGATTTGACGCTTCTTAATTAGGTTCTTCGTTTCCTGGGAAAGCTTGCCGGTGTCCTGTCTAGCTACCCTGCCTCCAACTTCCACTGCACACTCCGTGATGATACTCGTCAGATTATCATTCATAGTATCTACACTAAGGTTGGTTTCCTCGCTAAGAGCAGAGTACCTGTTCTGCAGTGACACTCTGAATTCCTGTACTTTCCCTCTCAGTGCCAGCTCATTGATTTGCTTCTTGCGTATTAGTTTCTGTCGTTCCTTCTTCAAGTCTAGGCGGATTCGAGCCCGTACCCTTCTATGGTCACTGCATCTTACCTTGCCAACCACTTCCACATCCTGCACGACTCCTGGGTGTGCAGTCATTATAAAGTCTATTTCGTTATTATTTACGACATTAGGGCTCCTCCATGTCCACTTGCGGTTTTCTCGTTTTCGGTAGAAGGTATTCAAAATACGCAGATTATTGCGTTCTGCGAATTCTACTAGTAGCTCTCCTCTGGCGTTTCTAGTGCCGATGCCATAATCTCCTACTGCCTGGTCTCCAGCCTGCTTCTTCCCTACCTTTGCATTAAAGTCGCCCATTACTATAGTATACTGTGTTTTCACCTTACTCATTGCCGATCTCACGTCTTCATAGAAGCTTTCAACTGAAGCGTCATCATGGCTGGATGTAGGCGCGTAAGCCTGTACTACCTTCATTTTGTATCTTTTATTCAGTTTAATTACAATGCCTACCACCCTTTCATTAATGCTATAGTAATCCTTTATGTTGCCAGCTATGTTTCTGTGAATTAGGAACCCTACTCCCAGTTCTCTTCTGTCTGCCAAGCCCCGATAGCAAATGACGTGCCCATTCTGTAGCACAGTATAGGCCTCATCTGTCCTCCTAACCTCACTCAGCCCTATTATATCCCATTTAATGCCTTCTAGCTCCTCGAATAATACAGCTAGACTTCCCTCACTAGATAACATTCTAACGTAAAACGTTGCTAAGTTCAAGTTCCAATGGTGGCCTGTCCGATGACATTGCATGACATGCATTGCTGAGTAACTGTGATGACATTGCATTGCTGAGTAACTCAGGGGACGAATTGCAACTCATGATTACGGAGTTAGACAAGGAGAGCAGAAAGGTGGGTCTTAAAATTAATCTGCAGAAAACGAAAGTAATGTACAACAACCTCGGCAAGGAGCAGCGCTTCGAGATAGGTAATAGTGCACTTGAAGTTGTAAAAGACTATGTCTACTTAGGGCAGGTAATAACTGCAGAGCCGAACCACGAGATTGAAGTAACTAGAAGAATAAGAATGGGGTGGAGCACATTCGGCAAGCACTCTCAAATTATGACAGGTAGATTGCCACAATCCCTCAAAAGGAAGGTATATAACAGCTGTATCTTGCCGGTACTTAGCTACGGAGCAGAAACCTGGAGACTTACAAAGAGGGTTCAGCTTAAATTGAGGACGACGCAGCGGGCAATGGAAAGAAAAATGGTAGGTGTAACCTCAAGAGACAAGAAGAGAGCAGACTGGATTAGGGAACAAACGGGGTTAAGGATATCATAGCTGAAATCAAGAAGAAGAAATGGACATGGGCAGGGCATGTAGCGCGTAGACAGGATAACCGCTGGTCATTAAGGGTAACTGACTGGATTCCCAGAGAAGGGAAGCGGGTTAGGCGGAGACAGAAGATTAGGTGGGCAGATGAGATAAAGAAGCTTGTGGGTATAAATTGGCAGCAGCAAGCACAGGACCGGGTTAACTGGTGGAACATGGGAGAGGCCTTTGTCCTGCAGTGGACGTAGTCAGGCTGATGATGATGATTATGAGGGCCAGCATCGGAAAAAGATGGGCCGAGAGCAGCGTAGGGCACAGAAGAGTTAGCCCTAAAGGCTTCCGTAAAGAACTCGGTACGTGTGTATGTGTGTTGAAGTTACGGGAAGTGTGTTTGGATAAGGGCAATGGGCGCGCGTTATGTAACTTCTAAAAAAGACATATCGCTGTCTATTGTCTGCCACTGCCACTGTGGCAGGTATGCTGCAGGATCCATTAAAGTTTGTCGAGTGACACGACAGTTTCCTCATATAGACCCCTCAGGCGAACTGAGTAGGGCAGCCTCATCGAAGGCCTGTTTTAAACAGAATGGAGCTCGACCAATCATTATTGGTGGAGTATGAGGGGTGCTCTTTGTCTGATTACACCTTAAGAAAGATACAAAGGAGATGTAAGCTCTCTGCAAATGAAGCGACCACTTATTTGACTCAGCGTAGAGGTTTCCACGGGGCTGGTGCAAAAGGCACGCGTAGAAACGCGGTGCATAAATGATGCACCGGGTCCGGCATCTTCGAAGCACTTTGAATCGCATACTGATAAACAACGGCCCCATAGTCTAAGTGGCTGCGAATGAGGCTTTTATACTAATTCATGAGACATTGCTTGTCACTACCGCACGTAGTACGTGACAGCACTTTTAGAACAGACGTGACTTTTACACATTTTGTTTTTAAATACTTGATTTGTGGTATGAAGGTTAGCCTGTTGTCCAAGATAGATTAGGCTTAAAAATTTATGCTCGGCATTAACATACAGACGTTGACCATTCACTTGACTGTCAGGCTCTGAGTTCATGCCTGTCTTTCGGGAGAACAAGACACACGTGCTTTTTTGTGGGTTCAGTCGGAATCCATTTTCCTCTGCCCAATTGGAGACCTTTTTTAAACCTAGCTGAACTTGCTTCTTACACATTGCCACGTTGCATGACACAAAGTCAAGCTTGACGTCATCAAAATATGTACAATAGAACATATTGCGGGAGATGGACAGGTGCAATGAATTTTTTTGATAATAAAAAGTGTACAACTAAGTACAACGCCTTGCTACACTCCCGTTTCTTAGACAAATGTTTGCGGGAGAACTCTGCCCACACTGACACGGAACGTCCGATTGGACAAGTAACTCTCGATTATGGAAAGCATTCTACCGCGCACACCCTGGTGAGATAAATATCTTAATTTGCCAAAACGCCATGTTGTGTCGTAAGCCTTCTCGATATCGAGGAACACAGAGAGGAAGTATTGTTTGTGGACAAAAGCTTCTCTGATCTCTGCCTCGATATGCACCAGATGGTCGGTGGTGGATCTATTCTCTCTAAACCCACACTAGGATAGGCCGAGCAGATCGTGTGTTTCAAGGAAATGTAAAAGTAGATGGTTTATGAGCTTCAAAAAGCTTACAAAGGCAGCTTGTAAGTGCATTCGACCTCTAACTGAATACTTAGGAAGGGTACTTGCCCTCTTTTAAAATGAGAATGGTTATAGGCTCTCTACAGGAAATAGAGATAGTGCCACAAAGCTGACAATATTGTACAAGCAAAGTTGGGTATTTGTGTTTCGAGTGGTCAGTTTTTCAACATTTCGTACACCACACGATCAGAACCTGGGGTGGAATGACTCTACGAGTTTAGTGATGTTTGGAGCGCAGCCAAACCACAAGCTTGGTTGTATGCTTCTTGCTTTGTGCATTTGTGTTCTAGTTTCTGCTTTTCCGTTCTTGTTTTGTATCTTTGCAAGGCTTCACTATAGTGTGACGAGCTGCACACTTGATCGAAGTGTGGGCCGAGGAAGTCTGCTTGATCTTTTAAGCGGTTACCTTGTGTGTTTACGGGAGGGAGTAAATGTACTTCTGCTCCTGCTATTCTTCTTACCATGTCCAGACTTCAACCTCCTGTGTCCATAAATTGATGCCTGATATAAAGTTGTGCCCACCTTTCCTGCTGTCCTGTCGGCGCGTCCTCCTGCCTTAAAAATTTATGTTTTTAAAACTTGTAAAATTTCCAGCTGTCGGAGAGTCTCGAAGCAGATTCCATGTTTATTTTGCTTTTTACGTGCATTCCGACAATCACTGTTCCGCCAAAGAATGTGTTACCTAGTGGACCGTCCAGTTTGTGGGATACACTTTCTAGCAGCATCAATAAGAATTGCTGTCAAAAAGTCTATAGGTGCATCTATACTTAATTGACATATGTCCGACCACCTTAAACGAGTAGCTTCTCTGAACTTTTTTCTGTCTACTTTGTCTGTCTGCCACCTGGGAACATGTGGAGCACCTTTGTCTAGTGGTGTACTTAGAATGATCAGATATGAGTCACTTCCAAAAAGAATCTTCATAACTTTCCATTGAAGCAGGGGCACAAACAATGGGGACACGATGCTGAGATCTATGCATGAGTAGGTTTGTTGGCAAGGCTAAAGTATCTTGGCTATTTCATGCTCAACAGTTACGCACCCGAAGAAAAGAGGAAGTCTTTGATTAGGTGACCTCATGCATTGCAGTGAGAGTCGCCCCAAAGACCATTATGTGCTTTCAAGTCCCCAAGGACCACATCAGGTTATGGTAGTCCATTTATCAGTGACTGAAATTCGTGTTTTTCAAGACGGTACTGTGGAGGCATGTAAAAAGAGCAGATTGTGACAAGTGTGTTCAAAAAACGGCTTGAACAGCCACTGCCTCAAGAGATGTTTGTAGTTGTAGATGTGTACATGCTATGCCCTCATTCACTGTAATGGCTACACCACCAGATGACGCTACAGCGTCATTGTGGTCTGTTGAGAATACTGTCACGCGCTCAGATCTCAAAGAATTGTACAAGGAGACGTGGCTGTCAAAATCTGAGACACGAAGAAGGACGTCTCCGCTGGCACGGATCGCTCGTCTTCGTCTTCTTCGTTTACTGGCACAGAACTGGCTCACTGTTCCCTGGCACAAAACACCAGATGGCATTACTCTTCCTCCCAAGAGAGCATCGACCTGATCCTCAAACAAAATTGTGTACAGCAGTGGGTCAAAGTAGGCAACATTAATAAAAACTAAACAAAGTAGCGCACGAGAGAAAATGCGTCCGAGGCCCAGCAATTGGTAACAAACGGCATTCACTGTTTATTTGAAGAGTTCACGGGCACATGCAGAAAATTTGCATCACAATGTAAAGTATGGTTTTAGGCGGACGACGTGTACAGACTCTGCGCGTGGTAACCTGCGCTGGGATGATGGTGAGCCTCCGTCTGGAACCACTTCGTACTTCACGTCGCTCACACGTCTGAGTACTTTGTAAGTTACAAAGTACTTCCCCAAGAGTTACTCACTGAGATATCGCAATCTAATCAGTGTCCAAACCCGTACTTGGTCACCAGGTTCGTAATTACTTCTCGTCGGCGGATGTTGTACTACCGTACATCTGCGCACTGTTGAGTTCTGATGTGCACACGGGCCAGTCGACGTGCTTCCTCAGCGCGCTGAATCCACTAATTGATGACGAGTGGTAATTGGTCGAGCTTGTTGACGTCCTCATACGGAATCATGGCGTCTAGCAGAATTCTGACATCTCGACCATAAACGAGCCGAAATGGCGTGAAGCGTGTAGTGTCCTGCGTTGAAGTGTTGTACGCAAATGTTACGTACAGCAGAATGTCGTCCGACGTTTTGTACTTCACATCCTCGTACATAAAGATCATGTCGGCTGGCGTTTTGTTTAGCCCTTCTGTTAATCCATTACTTAGAGGGTAATACGCAGTGGTATTTCGATGGGTTGTATAGTTCAACCTTAAAATATCATCCAAGAGTTTCGCTGTGAATAATGCCTCTCAATCAGTAATTACATGTGACGGGGCACCATGCCATGCCACCATTTGATGCATAAAAACTGGCAACTTCAGATGCGGTCGCTCGTGGCAGTGCCTTCGTCTCAGCGTAACGCGTCAAGTAATCGGTTGTGACAAGAACCCACTTGTTGCCAGAAAAAGGCAAAAGAAGCGGGCCTAGGAGGTCCATTTTCACATGATAGAATGGTGTACGTGTTAGATCTATCGGTTGTAGATGGCCTGCAGGCTTTAAGAGTAGTGTCTTGCGACGCTAGCATTCACGGCGTTCCTTCACGTAGCTTTTGACACAGGCAGGCATCTTTGGCCAGTAATAGAGTTGTTGCACCCGATCCATAGTTCTCGAGTAGCCCAGACGGCCGGATGTGGACTCGTCGTGGCAAGCTAACAAGACGGCATCGAAGAGGGCTTCAGACACGACGAGAAGATGAGATCTGTCACCAGCACCGAAGTTCCTTTTGTATAAGACGTTACTTCGTAGGCAAAATGATGGCAACGTTCGCGACATCACACGAGGAATGGGCGTGGTGCCACCTTCTGAGTGATACATAATCAGTCTTAAATCGGCGTCATTTTGTTGATTACTCGTGAGATCCGGCCCGCTGAGAGTTGCCGCGAAGGCGCCGTCATTTTCTGCGCTTGTACTGGCGGATTGAAGAGGTACTCGAGATAGCGTGTCGGCATTTTCGTGCTTTTCGCCTGACTTGTACACGATGGTGACATATAATTTGTGTAGGCACAGACTCCATCGTGCTAATCGTCCTGAAGGGTCTCGTAGATTTGTCAACCAGCACGCAGCATGATGATCAGTCACCACTCTAAATGGTCTTCCACAGAGATATGGCCTAAACATTGTAATTGCTCAAATGACCGCGCAACATTCTTTCTCTGATGTGGAATAGTGAAACTCTGCGCGAGACAGTGTGCGACTTGCGTAGGCTATTACCCGTTCAATGCCGTCTTGTCATTCTATCAAATTGCTCCAGGACCAATATTGCTGGCATCAGTGCCTACTTTCGTGTCAGCATCTTCATCGGAGTGGCCAAGCACGGGATGGTGCTGTAATTCCGCAAAAGCAGTCTGCTGTTCGCCAGACCAGACAAATGGTGTGTCATCACGCGTGAGGCATAATAGTGGCTCCGCTATTTTCAATAAATCTCCGGCAATACGTGCACAGACCCAGAAAACGTCAAAGTCTTGTCAGTTGGAGCTGGAGAAGCGGGAACGGCAGCGGTTCTGTCAGGATCAGGCCGAACACCAACGGCACTCACGAGGTGACCAAGAAACTTCACATCTTCATAGAAGAAATAACATTTTTCAGGCTCGAGTGTGAGATCGGCCAATCTAATGGCTTCGAGCACATTCCGAAGGCGACAAAGACGCTCGTAAAACGTTTCTGCATACACAAAGACATCATCAAGGTAGACGAGACAGCCCTTACAGTTGAGGTCTGCCAAGACGGTGTCCATCATTCGCTGGAATGTGGCTGAAGTCGTACAGAGGCCGAAAGAGAGCAAGTTTAATTCATAAAGGGCATCCGGAGTAACAAAAGCAGTCTTTTCCCGGTCAGGTTAATCGACATCTATTGGCCAATAACCACTCTCCAAGTCGACAGACGAAAAATACTTCGCGCACCGCAGCCCGTTCAGAGAATAATCGACTCTGGCCAAGGGGTACACGCCTTTCTTTGTGACATTGTTCAACTTCCTGCAGTCGACACAAAAGCGAAGCGGGCCATCTTTCTTTTTCAGAAGAACGACTGGTGATGACCAATTGCTGTATGAAGGCTGTGTCACGCCATCCTGAAGCATTTCCTTACCCTGCGTTTTAATCGCATGCCGTTCGGTTGGCGAAACACGATAAGGCTGCTGCCGTATGGGATGCGCGTCGTCGTAGGTGATAATACGGTGTTGCTTTATTGGTGTTGAACGTATCTTTAAAGAACGTCAAAGAATGTGTGACATTCCATCAACAACTCACTCAAACGCTACTTGTTCGTTACAGAAAGCGTTGGATTGATGTCGATGCTGCGAAAAGCGCTTGAGCAGTGCCGATGGCCTCTGAAGCAAACAAAAAGTGACGACTGCATCGGCGTAGACGATGAGAGTTCCAAGAAAGATGTGCCGGTGCTTGTAGCTGAATTATGTGAAAAAAAAACGTCGCAGTGATCATCACAAAGGTCAACAAGGCTTCTCGCTATACAGACGCCTAAGACAGCAGAAGCAAGTGATTGTTTTTCACGACTGTTTCACCGTGCACCACTCCATTTCACGCCACCTGAAGCAAACCAGTTGCACGTGGTGGCAACGTCACAGCGCCGTCGATGACGCGAAAAGACACTCGGGAGTGGCTGGAATTCGTGTAAGCTGTTCTGGCGTTTGTGGTCACGAAAGGGACTACACGTCGTGAATGTCAATTTTAGCCCCAAGCTCCCTGAGAAAATTCATGCCAATAATCAGGCCTCGAGAACACTGGTGGAGTACGCTCAAACTGCCAACAAATATGCAACCAACGACTTGCGATCTTGCCGTGCACATACCGAGTGGCGTGACGACATGCCCGCTAGCTGCACGAATTAGCATTCGGTTTCAAGGTGTCGTTACTTTCTTCAGAAGAGTGGTCAGTCTTTCGATAAATATGGTATAGCCTGCACTAGTATCCACTAATGCGCTGACTTCGAGGACCATCTAGCAGAACAAGAATATCTGAGGAGAGTCTTCCGCAATCAGCCGGTGATGTCGTTGTCGATGTATCGTCGGTATCTTCGGTCCGCATTGATAGGGGTCCTTGAGCATGACTAGTCTGAGCGACCTTGCCCCCGAAGGTCGCTGTGGCTAGTTTTCCCGACGCGGGCTAGGGGACCGGTCCTGCAGCACGCCCGAATAGTTGCGATGATTCGGTGAGAACCAGCGCGGTGATGGAGAACGTGGCTGGTGCTGAGATGTCAATCCGCGCTGTTGGGCACCGTAGTCCGCAAGTTCCGGAGGCCGCTAACCAAACCTAGGAGGTAGAGAGTTGGCCGAAAAACCACGAAATGGCAGATCTCGATAAGTGCACTGTCGTTAGATATGCCCAGGTTCACCACAGTCATACAAAAGAGGACGTCGATCGGGGGCACGCCACACGTCAGCTTTTCGTGGAATCGGTTGGCGGTCGCTGAGTCATGGGCCCGCTTGGTCTGCCTGAAGCATGGCTTGGGCCGTGGTATGAAGCGAAGTAAAATGTGGTGCAGGTTGGCGCAGAGTTCGGTCTGCCGAAAGCATGGCAGGTGCCGCGATGGGAAAATAAAACTTGTAGCTGGGCGAGTTGGTTCATAATTCAGGGTAAATTGGTGTGCGCAAAAAACAGACAAACGACGGCAGAGAAGAGACAGGGACAAGCGCAGACTTTCAACTAAATTTAATTCTTCGTCAACCTTCATATTTACAGTCGCAGAACATAGTCAAGTGGTCACGAGGACAGAACCTAATAGTTTACAACAGGCCACGCAAAAAATGACGCTCACTATCAAATAGCGATATGGATGTATCACTAACACAGGTATTGCCTCTAGCAGAAATATAAAACGCTTCCATCAGTTCCCGGGCTGTGGTATCAGCACTCCGACCCAAAATCCTAATCTCCGAGAAAATCGGTGAGCACATGCAAGCTTTGCAATGCGCGGGCAAATGCGTGATCCCGTTATTTTTAAGTGACAGCTCATGTTCCCTTGCACGGTCGTTCACGCAACGCCCCGTATGACCCACGTAAAATTTCCCACAAGACAGCGGTATTTCGTAGACGACACCCGTCGCACATTTCACATACACAAACGCGTGCTTCTTTCCGCAACCACAGGATCTCTTCTCGCCAGGGAAGATTCTGGGACAAAGTCCAGCCAACTTACGTGGGGCGGAGAACACGATCGGCACACCGTGTCTACTCGCTATCTTTTTGAGGTTGTGGGAAATGCGATGCATATAAGGCATCACCTCCGGACGCCACCTGCGACGCAGGCCAGGGTTCCCGCTGGAACGGACTGCTTTGGCATCACGCAGAAGGACTTCAGCGATTGCCGAGACTACCGTGCAAGGATACCCAGCGGCAATTAAACGCCGCACCTGATCATTAAAGCTTTCTTGCATTGCATGTGAGCATGACTTCTCAAGAGCGGACCGTAAACACAGTTTGGCAATCCCCCTTTTTACTAGTTTAGAATGCGCAGAATCATAGGACAAAAGGGCCTTCTGCGCACGGGGACAATAACGCCAACATAGGTGGTCATATAAAACGAGACGTAAATCTAAAAACTGCAACGAGTTGTCAGAAGGAAATTCATAGGTGAAGGTCAAGCCCTTTCCGCACCGTTTAAATGCATTAAGAATAGCGTCGACAGAGTTGTCCAAAGAAGTAAAAATTATTATTCAGTTGGTGATGCCTTATATGCATCGCATTTCCCACAACCTCAAAAAGATAGCGAGTAGACACGGTGTGCCGATCGTGTTCTCCGCCCCACGTAAGTTGGCTGGACTTTGTCCCAGAATCTTCCCTGGCGAGAAGAGATCCTGTGGTTGCGGAAAGAAGCACGCGTTTGTGTATGTGAAATGTGCGACGGGTGTCGTCTTCGAAATACCGCTGTCTTGTGGGAAATTTTACGTGGGTCATACGGGGCGTTGCGTGAACGACCGTGCAAGGGAACATGAGCTGTCACTTAAAAATAACGGGATCACGCATTTGCCCGCGCATTGCAAAGCTTGCATGTGCTCACCGATTTTCTCGGAGATTAGGATTTTGGGTCGGAGTGCTGATACCACAGCCCGGGAACTGATGGAAGCGTTTTATTTTTCTGCTAGAGGCAATACCTGTGTTAGTGATACATCCATATCGCTATTTGATAGTGAGCGTCATTTTTTGCGTGGCCTGTTGTAAACTATTAGGTTCTGTCCTCGTGACCACTTGACTATGTTCTGCGATGGGAAGTAGAGCCAAATGTGGTGCTGGCTGGAGGAGAGTTTGCGCATATGACATGCAAGGGAAGTCATTTAGGGACCGCGGCTCTGTCTGACAAGAAGGTTCTCTTAGTGCCTGCTGAAATTCATCTCGAACGATGCTGGACAAAACAGTGACAGTGGGCGCCGAGGGTACTGATAGCTTCTGTAGTTATTCACGCACTACAGAGCGTATGAACTCTTGGAAGAAGTGGACGTGGCCTTCAAGATCGCCCATGTAGTCCGTAGCAGAGCAAAGTTGACTTGTCGCTCGTGTGTCTGGGTCCGTTGCCGAAGCGTGCTTTCAATTAGGATGGCTTCAGCAAGAAACTCTGACGTATTTTTGGGTGGACTGCGTACAAGACCACTGAAAAAGTGCTCCACGCATCAGGTATCACATCTTCAATTCCGGCATGGAGGGTCGGCTCGTCAAAAAAGACGCGTCATGTCCTCAACATACAACGCTACGCTTTCATTTGCGACACGGCACTAGAGTTAACGTTCAGCTCACTCTCGGCGATCGGGACCCATGACGTGGACACACCTGCTCAGTTTTTGTACAAAACACGTGCCCCGTCATTCAAACTGAAGTAGACGTGTTGGAGCTTGTCTGTGTCATGCCACATGTTATGAGCGGCAACGAACTCATAGTGGACTAGCCAATCTTCAACGTCCTCATGAACAGCACCATGAAAGGGATTCGGCGTTCGTTGTTTGAACAACGTATAGTGCGTTGGCGTTGCGCCTTCCGTACCAGCTGGGTTGGAGCCACTTGGGATGACGCTGCCTGGGATAGTTGGAGCCGTCATCCTCTCTGAGAGAAGTCCGAACTCGGCGCCCAGTCCAAGGATCCTTCGGCCAGCATGGTGAACAGGCGTAACCACTGGTATGGAGCTGGAGCTTCTTGAACTGGGAAGGGTTCAGTACATAGGATACCCCGCACCTCCGCCAGTTGTCACGCGCAAGAAACTCGAAGAAACTTACGAGGAGACACTACTGTCAAAATCTCAGACCCGAAGAAAAACGTCTCCGCTGGCACGGGTTGCTCGTCTTCGCCTTCTTCGTTCACTGGCACAAAACTGGCTCATTGTCCATTGGCACAGAGCACCAGGTGGCAATATTACATATTGACGTAGAATATAGGTGTTCCTGGAATTTAGGTGCGTCTCTTGTACACAAAACACTTTCATGGAATGTTTGTGTAAGAGTTTCTTGATATCGTTGAGGTTACTAAGCAGTCCTTTGACGTTCTTTTGTAATATTTGTGTATCCAATATGAGTGTAAATGCGTGCTGTGTGTACTAAAGAAGCATTGCGTTAAGTTAGGAGCCCTTTCCAGGCCTCGTGATGATGGATTTTCGCTTTGTAGCGTGCTCTAAAGAGCCGCGCCTGTGCTACGACCTGGAAGACACTGTTAGACTTGCTGTGTTGTCCTTCACCTCGGATGAGGTGCTGGATGCTAGCTCGTGGCATGGAAGTCTTAGGGCTATCTGTCGAGACAGAAGGCCCTGGGGCTTCAGGTCCGGAGGCCTGCAAGCCGTTTGGTGGCAGAAGAGCCTGTACTTCTTTTGCTGAGGGAGAGAAGGGTGCTACCGCTCGTCCACTTTGTGCGGTAGGTGCGGGCGCCGCGAACTTTTGTGGCACTGCCCCATTTCGTTTCACCTCCGCGAACGAAGAAGCCTGCATTACTAGACGCTTGTGCACCTTCCTAAACGAGATGTTTTCCCTTACTTCTAGCGTAAGTACTTCTTTTTTATGTTTGCATGTAGGGCATGTGCAAGGGTAAGTGGGGTGTCCACATCGCAGTTCGCACAGTGAGTAGTGGCTTCTTCACACTTCTCGGTAGTGTGTTCGTGCACTTTGCACAAGTTTGATGGCCGCGGCCGCTCTGAGAACTGTGGCCGAATCGCAGGCCCAAAAAAAGGTCGTGGGTTGGTGATGTACGTTCGTACCTTTAACTTCAAGTAGCCTGTTTCGATATATTCTGGAAGTGTGCTTGTGCAAAGTGTTAGAATGAGGTACCTATCGGGGGTTTCTTTGTTGGCACGCCTAATCTTATTTCTCTGTACATGCGTTACATGCTGTTCGTTCCAGCACTCCAGGAGCTTACTCTCTGTCAGGTTAATTAAATATTCATCGGACACTACGTCTCGGCAACTGTTCAGGGAACGGTGTGGTGTGATCGATACAGGTGTGGTTCCAAAAGATGTGAGTTTTGTCAAGTTTTTATGCTGGGTCTTAGTTTGGGCTTCGAGAAGAAGGTCCCCACTAGCTATACATGAAGCCTAATACCCTCGACCAAAGGTACTGGTGAGGCATTTGGAAACGACAAACGGAGATATGGTTCTGGCATTCTTTTTTGTGTTTCCTGGTGGATCACATGGGAGCGCGGGAAAATTTCGTTTGGCTTTATGAATACATTAGGTGGGTGCGCCCCATTGTAGGAGGAGGGTGATTCGTTTGGAAAAGAAAAAAAGAGGCCATAAGTTATATGAAAATTCGGCAGACATGCCAGTCACCACCATCAAGCTCAACATTGGGACGCGGCAGCACAATTATAAAGGCATGCCACCGTCAGCTGTACGAAACCACTAAAACCCGATAATCTGTGACTAAGAGATGGCACATACACAAGGTTAACCCTTGCCACCTGGAAGATTGAAGTCAACACAAGTGAGGAGATGACAAGAAAGATTGCAAGAGAGAAAAGACGACGATCAGGAGGGAGAGAGAGAAACAAGAAAAGGCGACTGTGGATTTCCCCAGGGTAGGTCAACTCAGAGGTGCTGTCTACGTGAAGCCTGGACCAAAAGTGTGTGTTTCTTCTGCCTGGGGGCCTTAAATGTCCAATCATCCGGCGTCGACTCAACCCCAAGGATCTCCTTTCCCCTGCACACGGCAATGTCACGAAGGGCTATGCGTGAGAGAGAGTCGAACCTCCCCCCCCCCTTAGCTCGGGTTCGTGGTGTCGCTACACACTAAACACTTACTCACGCAGATGCCGCTGTGAGGCTATTATGATGTGCGACAACATCTTATTGATGCAGTGCGATGACCCGTCATCGCACCTTCGGCATAGTGGACTGCAATCACTGGACTACCACCAACCCTGCAACACAGCCGCTCTCAGCGCCGACGACACTCTTAATCTCGCCGATTTCGCCGAGAAAACGAAGGCCGTATAGCCAACATGTGAGCACCACCAGGTGGTGTAGTAGTGAGTCCCCGTTTACCTACCCGCGTCAAAAAACTGATTTGTGGCGTACCGCTTACCGTCAATCTGTATGCTTTCATTGTGGTAAAGCTTGGTACGTGTACAGAGTTTGTCGTTATCGCGACGCTCAGTACTCAACATTTCCTCGCTACCCTGAGTATGCTACATACGACGATCGACACGCGTACAACGACGTTCCTGTGGACCCACGGCCGCCGAATCCAGTAATGCCCGGATCACGTTCTCCATTAGAAATTAGACGCAGTGACCTCGGAGGGTGGGGTCGCCATCAATCGAAATTCCGAAGAGCCCCCATTGCAGACAAATGACAGCTCGAAGCCACCAATGCCGAAGAAGAAAACTGCAACCAATGATCTGACGAATGAGACAACTTCCGATGTAACCAACGTTATCAGCGATGACCTCGTCGTTCACATTGACGGCCACCAAGTGACGACTCTTGTGTACACTGGCTCCTACTTTTCTATAGTAAGCCTACAGCTGGCCGAAAGACTAAGGAAGGTGAAAATGCCATGGAAGGGACCCTATATAAGAACTGCAGGAGGTCAGTTGATGACACCGGTTGGAAAGTGCACGGCCCGACGCTCGTTCCACCTTTGTCACCACCCTCGTCATTCTCCACGATTGCTGTAAACAGCTCATATTGGGAATGAATTTCTTGCGCGAACATGGGGCTGTGGTTGACATCCGCGGCAGAAGTGTTACGTTCGCTATAAGCTCGGACATTGCTACTGATGAGAAATGCCAGCCACGTGGCTTCCGTATTGCCAATGACGAAGTCATACTGCCGCTACAAAGTTTCTTTCTTGTATCCTTGCACTGCGACATCTTACAAAACGGTACTGGCACCGCTGAACACAAAAGGGAGCTCGAATTCACTAGCGGCATTTCTGTTGCCAGGGCTGTCATCGCTGTTATTGAAGGATGCGCTGAACTGTTGTTGACACGTAACAGAACATTGACACGTAAATAAAGGCATGACTATTGCTTATTTCGACAATGTCGCTCAAATAGAAGATTGTCATTTAGTTGAGAAAACAGCAGCGTCTGCTATCACTACACCGACACCTCTGGCCTTCTTGCAAGTTGGAGTCTTCGGCTTCAGGAATTCGACTTCAGTGTTTTTTACTAGTCGGGAAAACGACACACAGATGATGATGGTCTTTCTCGAATTTCTGTTAGGATGTCATCGCCGATTGACCACGACGACGCGGCCTTTTAGGGAGCTGTGGACAATGGCGCTTTTTCTTAAAAGAAGCCGGACGACACTGATTTGCCTCCACTCATAATTTACCTACAAGGGCGAGCGAATAGTTTGTCGAAAATATTTTTGAGAGGGCTGCCGTCGTGCTGCTTGCAGAATGACGTTCTTTGTCAGAAGAACTTTTCACCGACTGGCAGCACCTACTTGCTCGTCGTTTCTTCTTCGCTTCACCGTAAGGTACTGCAAGCATGCCACGACGAACATACTGCTGATCACTTGGGTTACGCAAGAACATTAGCGAGGATAAGGTAAAACTATTAATGGCAAAGACTTGCCAAAATTCGCAAAACTTGCGTGCAGGCATGCCTAAATTGCCAGCGTGACAAGCCAACATCAATCAATCCAGCCGGCTTGCTGCAGCCTGTCCAAGTGGCGGCGACACCGTTCACAGAAATTGGCATGGATCTTCTAGGCCCCTTCCAAAAGTTTGCCACTTGAAACAAGTGGATAGTTGTGGCCACAGATTACTTGACCCAATACGCGGAGAGAGGCCCTCTGCCACGCGCAAGGGCAGCTGAAGCGGCGCAATATTTCATCGAAGCCATCGTGTTAAGACACGGTTCTCCCGCAATAGTCATCACCGACAGAGGTACTACATTCAAGGCCGAGCGTTTGGACATTGTTCTACGAGTAAGTGGTACAGCTCCAAGAAAGACAACGGCATATCATCTCCAGAGCAACGGCTCACCGAACGCCTCAACAGGACCCTGACTGACATGATCAACATGTTCTTACGTGTAGAACACAAGAACTCGGACGACATTTTGACGTACGTCACGTTTTTGTACAACAAGGCTTCTCAGGAGACCACTCAGAAGACATCCTTCAATCTTGTTTGTGGACGCGAAGTTACGACAACATTACACGCGATGCTTTCTCATGAAAATAGCGGCAATGAGACGGACGCGCAATAGTTTACCCACCAAGCAGAAGTCAGGCAACTAGCCAAGTTGCGAATCACCAAAAAGACAGCGATGCCAAACATTACGACATCCAGCACAGAACCATCACATACAACGTGGACGTCAAGGTGTCGGTCTGGACACCTATTCGTCAGCGTGGGCTCTCATAAAAGCTGTTGCAAAGGTATTTTGGATCCTAAATGTTTCTGCGACGCATCAGTGATGTCAGCCACGAGGTTGTTCCGGGCGGTGTTCAGTGTTCGAAGCACCGCACACTTTCACCAGATATTGTCCACGAGCTTACGTTGAAGGTTGACACTCAGTAATTAACTGTGCAGTTTTCTTTAGCCTTGCTTGTCGAATGTTTAACAACGGGGCGATATTTTTAAGAAAAATAATGGTGCGTGTATGTGCCAGTGGTGGCGACATCGAAGCAGCGAGAGTGTCCTTGGCTGAGGGCACAGACGAAGAAGGCGTTGCACTCTTACTGTGATCGATAAATCGCATGTGTTCGAGGTGCTCTCTGTGCTCGTCGATTCGGTGTCGTCAAATGCATATATTGCGAGGAAGTAAGAGCGGCACTGCTCTGAAGCTCGTGAAGCAAGTGCGATGACGAGGAGGACAAAGTTAGATACAGAACAACAACCACGTTAACAGGTACTAAAAAAAACCGGTGGAAAAGTAATTTTCAAATCTGGATAAATTCGTGACATACGAAATTAATCGGGTTTAACCAGCTGTCTGGTCGGCTCCCAAAATCAAGTTATAGCTATTAGTGTCTACTTCGTTGTTGATTCTTTTTTCTCACTATTTAAATCTTTGGTTTTTTTAACATACTGACTTCACTATACAACTCCCCCTCCCTTTATTTTTTCGTTGTAAGCAATAATGCAGTTATTGTCCATATGAGACTATATGTTCTCTTGGCCAATCCTCCAGAGTGGGTAACCGCCATGGATTAGAGGATACAAACAAACAAACAAACAAACAAACAAACAAACAACAGGACCAGTGAATAACCGTTTAGTTTCTGTCTCAGTCACTACAATGGCGCAGCCTGTGAACCGTAAGTGCGTCCCCGTGGGTCATCACTGCCGTGGGCTTGCCGTTTAGTGCACACCGCTCACGCCACCGTGATTAGGGAGCCAATGACCTACCTACAGCCAGCCACACAAATGCGACCATTCGAGGGCGGCGTTCAGGCCTTCTAGATGGCTCATGGGCAGGCTCACCGATATCCCACCAAAAAAGTGTATTGCCTACCGTTGCCCGTGAATTCAATCTGCGCTTCATTCTTCGACAACACCTCACTCAGTACTCCGAAAACACCACCGCAGCTGTCCAAGCTCCCTCGGCCAGTGGCAACATCGCAATGAGTACACTGATCAAGGACAGGTACTCAGATACCAGGACTGGCTCCACATGCAGTTCGCCCGAAAACCCCACCGAATTTTCTTACACCATCGAGTGACTCAGCGTAGTGGTCAGCGCTCTAGCAGCGTCGACTTTTATGCTGTTCCCGGCGGCCTTCCCGGACTGCACGTCATCGATGAGGCGTTGGCCACAGCCATCTTTTACGACCATAAAAGGAGCCCACCAGAGAGCTGCAGTAAGTTCCGGTTTACCCAAATACAGATTTCACACCAACTAGCCTGCTTCGCGTCGATGTGCTCCAGAGTTCAAGTCGTGGTATCGTCATCGCTGGCTGGCTGAGAAGTGCCGCCATTTCGCGGCTTCCACGATGACATCAACGGTAGGATGGCTACCATCGACGCTCTCGAAGCTCGAAAGGAATAGACTGAACAGCAAAAGTAGTGCACAGCCAGAGACAACCTTCAAAATCCTGCCGTGGCGGGCCATAGAAAAGAAGGCGCGCGGTTGAAATTGTAGGTGAAATGGAGCTGCAGGCTTATTGCTGCTTTACGCCGCACTCCCACACACATCTAAGCAAGCGTCGAGACCAATCTGAGCGGTACCAATCATAGAGCTCAAGGAGGCTTTCATTGCGCGGCTGCAGCTGTGCGCTCCAGTTCTTCACATGAGCTTTATACTATTCGCCAGTACCAGACACAAGTTCATCACGGCCAGAGACTACAACCGAAGACAAACCTAGTGAAGGACGTTGCTCCAACGAAGCCCTTGACGCAGATCAAATCTCTATCCCACTAGAGAGCGGCGAGGCACGCAACCACCTCGATCGCGCAGCTCGGGCTTCAACCATTGTGTCCTCTTTCAAAGACCTAGATTGTGAAGGACGCCGTCCCGATGATGCAGCTGTGCTCTATGAATACTCAGCAGAAAACATCATCGCTTCCCCTGCCGGTAAACTTACCCCGAAAGCTGTGCACCATTATAGCTATGTGAGGGTGCGTCAATATGTGCTGCCACCACCCTCATGACAGAGAGCGTTTGCAAACACCATTAGTCGGAGAGGCCATTCTCACGCTCACCATTACAGGACAACGTGAACACACCGAGTGCTGCCGTACAGGGCACTTCAACGAAAACTAGACCTGACAGACAGTGCCAACAAGTTCGGTCCTCCCACGTTGGAGCCACATCCATGGATGTCACGCGCTCTACTGTCTCTGGCAGAGTTTTCGGACGTCCGGCTCTTGAGCCTCAGCGAAGGAGACGCCATACTAAACGAAAACCTTAAATGTTTGAACCTAATGGCCCTATCCAACTACGATGATTCGAAGGCGGACGCACTACTGCGGAGACGCACTATATTGTTCAGAAGACGGCTCTATATTTTTGCAGACCATCTGTATCGCCCACCACTCGTCAGATAATCATTATCTATCGACAGGACCAGTGCGAGCCAGCATTTGGACCACGCCGGTAGGCCAGTGTCACCCCCTGAATGTTCACCAACTCGGTTAGACAAGGTGCGCCATACACACATCCGAGAACTACTGCACACTCAAAGCCACCCTCTGGAGATATACCTGCAAGAATACCCAATCGAGTAGCGGCATTGGGAAAAAGAGCATCCGCCACCCAATGGCCATGACCGGCCGCCACACAATAGCCTATGCCCGCCTCCAGTGGCGATTGTGTAGCAAGCCTGGCAGTGTCACAGCGCAGCCGAGTGTAAGGAAGGAAAACCAGCTCTGCTGCACGCGAAGCGAGCCTGATGGCGAGGAGGATGACGCTAGAAAACGAACAAGCAGCAACTTGCTCGTCATTGCTTCTTCGCTTCACCGTAAGGTACTGCAAGCATGCCACGACGAAGCTACCGCTGGTCACTTGGGTTATGCAAAAACATTGACGAGGATAAGGTAAAACCATTACTAGCCAAAACTTGCCGGAGTTGTCAAAACTTGCGAACAGGCATGTTTAGATTGCGAGCGTTGCAAGCCAACATCAATGAAACCAACCGGTTTGCTGCAGCTTGTTCAAGTACCGGCGACACCGTGTACACAAATCGGCATAGATTTTCCGGGCCCCTTCCCAAACTATGCCTCAGGAAACAAGTTTAAAATTGGCACCACAGACTACTTGACCCAATACGCGGAGACAGGCACTCTGGCACGCGCAAGGGCAGCTGAAGCTGCGCAATTTTTCATCGAAGCCGTCGTGTAAAGACACTGTGTGCCCGCAATAGTCATCACCGACAGAGGTACTGCATTCAAGGCCGAGCTTTTGGACATCATTTTCCGACTAAAAGGCACAACTCAAAGGAAGACAACGGCATATCATCCCCAGACCAATGGGCTCACCGAACGTGTCAAAAAGACCCTGGCTGTCATGATAAGCATGTACGTAGATGTAGAGCACAAGAACTGGGTTGAAGTTTAGCCCTACGGGACATTAGAGACAACGTGGCTTGTCAGGAGACCACTCGGAAGACATCCTTCACTCTTCTTTGTGGACACGAAGTTAGGACAACGTTAGACACGATGCTCCCTCATGAAAATGATGGCAATGAGATGGACGCGAAAGAGTTTACACAGCAAGCAGAGGAATCCAGACAGCTTGACATGTTGCGAATCACCAAAACAGACGATGACGCCAAACATTACAACCTCAAGCACAGAACCGTCATATAAAACGTGGACGACAGAGTGTAGGTCTGGACACCTATTCGGCAGCGTGGGCTCACCGAAAAGCTGTTGCGAAGGTACCTCGGACCCTACACGTTTTTGCGACGCATCAGTAACGTCAACTACGAGGTTCTTCCGTACGGCGTTCAGTGTTCCAAGCTCCGCAGACATTCACGAGATATTGTCCACATGCTTTGGATCACGGCTTACTTCCAGTGACTAAGTGTGCAGTTTTGGTTTTGCCTTGCTTCTCGAACGTTTGACATCGGGGCGATGATTTTTATATGGAAATATTGACACGTGTATATGCCAGTGGCGGCGACATCGAAGCAGCGGGAGTGTCTTTGCGGCGTTGCAGTCTTTTAAGGGTGAAGCTTCTTATAGCGGCACCCATTCGTCCCTCGTAGTCGTAGTAGTAGTATGTAACCGGTGTTACATTTTGACCTCCAAGGTGGTGGCAGTGGGAGATTTCTTTCGTGCGTTGTTGAACAATAGAAAATTTTCAGCGTGCGCGTTAACTAAAAGCCGAATTCTCCTGTCTCTCATCCCCCTGAGCAGCCATTGGCATGTACATTGAGCACTATTCGACAAGAAAGGGTTGCTACGTTACACTCGCTGCGCGTAACCTCTTTAATTTTAGAAAGGTTTAGCGAGCGTTGGGCTGCAGTGCCATGAATACAGTGAACTAGTATATACCATGAACTCGAGGTGGTTAAAGGGGGGAAGAAGACACGAAGCGCGAGCCGTAAGAAAGTGCGCGTGTGCCTCCTCTCGTTGCCTCCTCTCGTTGCCTCCTCTCAGCGAGTGCGATGACGAGGAGGACGAAGTTTGATAAAGAACAACATTCCCAGCGAACGGGCGTTGTCTCTCCATCTCAGTCGCTACAATGGCGCAGCCTACAACCTGTTAACCATAATTGCGTTCCCGTTGGCCATCGCTGCCCTGGGCTTTCCTTCTAGGGCACTCCGCTCACGCCTACGTGCTTAGAGAGCCAATGACCTACCTACAGCCAGCCCCACCAACGGGACTATTCGAGGGTAGCGTTCAAGCCTTCTGGATGGCTCATGGGCAGGCTCACCACCGTCCCTCCAAGACAGTAGATTGCCTACCATTGCCCGGTAATTCCTTTTACGCTTCCCTCTGCGACACCATCTCACTCTGTACTACAACAACACCCCCGCAGCTGTCCAAGCTCCCTCGGTCCGTGGCAACACCGCAATGAGTACGCTGATCAAGGACTACAACTCAGATACCAGCACCGGCTCCGCATGCGGTTCGCCTGAAAGCTCCACCGAGCTCTCCCGCACCATCGAGTGACTCCGCGTAGTGTTCAGCGCCCTAACAGCATGGACTTCTATGCTGTTCCCGGTGGCCTTGCCCGGATTGCATGTCATTAATGAGGCGTTGGCCACAGCCATCTCCCAAGACCATGATAAAGCCCACCGGAGAGCGGCAGTAAGCTCCGGTATACCCAAACAGATCTCTCACACCAACTCGCCTGCTTCGCGTCGACGTGCTCCAGATTTTAAATGCAATGCATTTCTTAGCGAACTTCGGTGACTTCAGCGTATCCATCCATCCATCCATCCATCCATCCATCCATCCATCCATCCATCCATCCATCCATCCATTCATCCGTCCATCCATCCATCCATCCATCCATCCATCCGTCCGTCCGTCCGTCCGTCCGTCCGTCCGTCCATTCATCCACCCGTCCGTCCACCTGTCCGTCCGTCCATCCCTCTATCTATCTATCTATCTATCTATCTATCTATCTATCTATCTATCTATCTATCTATCTATCTATCTATCTATCTATCTATCTATCTATCTATCTATCTATCTATCTATCTATCTATCTATCTATCTATCTATCTATCTATCTATCTATCTATCTATCTATCTATCTATCTATCTATCTATCTATCTATCTATCTAGCCAACCACTGCTTTTTTGGGAACTCCAAGGCGCTAGTTTTGCTTGGTAGCACAGGGTAGCCATCATGAATAGTTCTCGTACTGCTAACATGGGCGATGTTTTGATTACTTTTTAGTCTCGTGCACCACGTGACCCAAGCGCGATGCCTCGTGCATAGAGGGTCTTCAGATGGCGTGCAAGCCCACTTCCCGAGCAGCGGTCGGCCACTCTCCAATTCCGCGGCTTCACCTTTGCCGTCTATGCGTGGCGAGTTTCCACTCCAGCATTGTTTTTTAATCCTCGTGTTTATACACAAACACTTTGTGATAAATATATTGCGCGTGCGCAGAACCATTGTGCAAGTGGTGGAACGCATCCTTCGCCCCGCTTGAAATTTGACAGACCGGAGCGTTTGCCATCACTTTACAACAAAGTGAGTAATAAAATTTTATCTGGAGTATAATGTTCCATAACCAGATATGATTATGAAGGACGCCGTAGTAGAGTGCTCCGGAAATTTAGACCCTGTGGTGTTCTTCAACCCGCACTGACAACACTGTACATGGAGCTTCACCTTTTTGGCCTCCACCTAAAATGTGAATGCCGCGGTTGGAATCGAACCCGCATCGTTCGGGTCAGCAGGTGAGCACTATAGCCACCGATACGCCTTGGTGGACTGCAAAAAAGTTGACTTCATGTTGGCTAGACGTGATCGTGAAAACACTAAATACATCTATCTATCTATCTATCTATCTATCTATCTATCTATCTATCTATCTATCTATCTATCTATCTATCTATCTATCTATCTATCTATCTATCTATCTATCTATGCGGCCCGTGTAGGCCCGTGTGCTCGTGTTGCCGTGGCCCGTGTTGTAGGCCCGTGTGCTTAGATTTGGGTGCACGTTAAAGAACTCCAGGTGGTCGAAATTTCCGGCGCCCTCCCCTACGGTGTCTCTCATAATTATATGTGGTTTTGGGACGTTAAACCCCACATATCAATCAATCAATCAATCAATAAATAAATCAATCAATTATCTATCTATCTATCTATCTGCCTATCTATCTATCTATCTATCTATCTATCTATCTATCTATCTATCTATCTATCTATCTATCTATCTATCTATCTATCTAGCCGCCTGCGACTTTTACCTCTCCTGGCCGTTTGGATAATGGTATCGATACTAAAGATGGTTTGGCATAACATGACTGAATGACGAGCAAGTCTGACTAGCCATAATAATAAAATGATGATATGTATTTCATAAATGTCATGATTTCATTTCATGGTCTTGCTGCTCTTGCGGTGGTGTCCTTCACATGACATGTAGCAAAACTAGTATGGTATGTCATTACTGCATGGCGAATACAAGCGACAGACCCTAACCTGAAAATCATGACATGACTTTCATGCAAGTCATGAGTCATGACTACACGCCCCGCTCATGATGCGCTCGCAGCCGTCTCGCTAGCTTCAAATAGAGCGAATGGGGCGTTACGTGATGCGAATGGATGGTGTAGGTATGTATATTATGTGGCTGATGCAAACATGACAACCGTGAGATGCGTGTCATGTGACATTATGACTACAAGCCACACTTATGATGCCCTCGCAGCCGTTTCGTTAACTTCACATGCACCCAATTTGGTGTTAAGTGACGTGAATGGATGACAAAGGGATGCAAGCATGGTAATCATGTGATGCGTATCATGTAGCAACATGACTACATGCTACGCTCATGATGCGCTCGCCGCCGTGTCGCTAGCTTCACATATACCAATTTCAGTATTACGTGAAGCGAACGGACGACATATATAAATGACATGTCCAAACAAGGTAATAATGACATGCGTGTTATTAACAACATGACTGCAAGCTGCACTCCTGATGCGCTCGGGGCCAATTCGCTAGATTCATATTGCCAAATTTACTATTACGTCACGTTAATTGAAGACGAAGGTATGTGACTGGTGCAAACATAATTATGAATGCGTGTCGTGTAGGAGCATGACTACATGCCACACTCAAAGCGCCAGTACACTTACCCCCATATTCTAGAACGTCCTCTCACTCAACGCATCACCTTCCCTTGAGAAAGCCGAGGGAATCACCGTCTCTAGGCAGGGCAAGACACTGCTTATCAGCGATAAACTGCGGCGATTCTTGAGTAGCAAAGCGTCATCTTTGAGCCAAGATGTGGCGCAGTGCTCAACTCTGTCAAGTGAAGGGTGAAAGCTGAGTCAAGGAGCGTTTGTGAATATGGGGGTTAGACGTGACCCGGTGCGCGTGTGCTCCAGCGTTCGTTTCGTCGCGATATGCCGGCGATGCCACGCCGGGCGCCAATCTGCCTGGTATATATATACTCGCAGGCACGCGCCGCACTGCGTTGCTTTGACGCATGCGCTTTTGAGCACGACCGGCGTCCCTTTGTCACGAAGCTAGGCAGATGCGGTACATTCTTAGTAACGTGGTAGGTGCGAAGCAATTCGCACCGGTTGCCGCCAGGCTGCGCCGGCAGACGCTGGTTGCGTCTGGCGTCAGACTATAGAGCGTTGTCAACGCCGTCAAGAGACGGCGTTGGTAAATGACACGTCCGAACATGATAATCATGATATGCGTGTCATGTAAAACAGGACTACATGCTACGCTCATAGCACGCTCGCGGCAGTTTCGCTAGCTCCACATATACAAATTTGGTAACAGGTGGGGTGAATAGATGATGAAGGTAAATTACACGTTCAAACATAATAATTATGACATGCACAAACACTCGCGCGCCTATCAGCTGATTCTTTCCTTCATCTTCCTTTACTTCGTAACAATATATATATATATATATATATATATATATATATATATATATAGGTATGGGATATGGCACAACGGGAGCGTTGTCAACAAGGATAAATATATTTATTTCCCAACAGTTTCGGGAGGGGTCCTCCCTTCATCAGGGGATGAGTTATACTGACATGAGCTTCCAAACTTCGTTGCTGCCACGTCCCTCTCGCCTTGAAAGACGTTTGCGAGTGTGAGAGGGAACTAAAAAAGAAAAAGAAAAAATACGAAAAAAAGAAAGAAAAGAAAGAAAGTAAAAAAGAGGAAGAACCACGGTCAACACTGAGAACGAAGCCAACTGTCCGTCTACATCCGCATACGGTTCATATCACGTGCTGTTCAGTTCTTGACGTGTGTCGGGCCACCCAAGATTGTCGCCGCGGTGCCGGGAGAGTCCGTGATGGCACGCGTAAAGAAAGGAGTTTCCCCGTAAAGTGTCGTTCGGCGGGCGGTGGGCGGCGTGCGTAAAGGAAAGGTTTCTCGTTAATGGGCGGTCGGCTATTTACCTTTAATCTTCGTTCGTTTCCCTTCAATGGTCATGAAGTGGTAGGCGAACGTAAACACTTTGTATGTGCATGTGAAAAAAAAACCAAGGAAGAACAGTGTACACGTACGAGTCAGTCAGAAAAAAGCATGTTCTCCAGCTATCAATATTTGTCACCAATTTTCTCCTGGCTTACTTCTCGGAGGCAGTTGAGTTTTCAGGGGTCCTCGTTGATGCCGGCTACTAATGTACGAAATTTAAAAATGAAATATGCCTCACGCTGTTCGCGCTCGCGTCTGTTTGAGAAACCGGACTGCAAAAGAGTTATGCTGATATTTTCAAAACTGTGGTTTGGCAGGCGCAGATGTCTAGATAAAGGTAGCTTCGGCAGTGAAGTGGCGTGGTATCGGTGATTATTGAACCGCAGCCGAAATGGCGTGTCTGTTTGGCCGATATATTCTTGTCCGCAGATGTTGCATTGTAGCAAGTATACTACGTTACTGGAATCACAATTAAGGCTTTCAGTTATGCAGAATTTGAAATCCGAGAAGTTCCCTTTGGACTCACGTGTTGTGACCATCTGTGGGCATACCTTGCATCGAGCTTTTCCGCAGGGATGGCACCCTGATTGAATTTTGGGGGTGTTTGTATTTGCTCTGACAAAAATGTCCTATTTATACCGGCGGTACATCACGTGAGGTGGCTTCGCGAAAATAGAAGTTAGTCGTTTGCTTTGCCTGATTATGTGGAAATGGCGGGAAAGTATGTTGTTGATTCGTGGCGCTGATGAGGAGTAAGTTAGTGCAAGGTTCGCTTGGCAAGTCGTTTTAGATACTCTGTTCGGTCCCTTAATTATATCATTCCTGTTCACGTTGCGAGTACGTAGTATGGCATCTTCAATAATGTCTTCCGGATAATTTTGTTTCAATAAGGAATGCTTTAGGTGTTCCGCGTGTCTGTCAAATTCCCGCATATCGGTGCATAGTCTTCGGTACCGGTAGGCCTGAGAATATGGAATACCCGTTTTGCAATGCTTTGGGTGGCTGCTGTTGAATTATAGGTACATTTGACGGTCTATAGGCTTTTTGTAAAGGTTTGTTGACAAGCGGTCATTTTCGACCGTGACAGTGACGTCCAAAAAGTTAATGCTAGTTTTGGAAATTTTGTGCGTGAATTTTATTGACGGATGGCATTTGTTAAAATCCTCCATGAAGCGGAAAAGACTTCCCTCATCATGGTTCCATATCATAAAAATATCGTCTAAGTATCTTCTGTAGTAGAAAGGTTTCAAGGTGCGTCCCTCAATGAATGGGATTTCAAGTGAAGGCATAAAGGTGCTGGCGAAATTTGGGGCCATTATCGTGCCCATTGCAGTGCCACTGACCTGAAGGAAATGCTTGCCGTTGAACTCAAGTTGGTTATAAATTAGTACAAGTTCAAGAAGTGCAAACAGTACCTCGCCACTTACACTAGTTGATGAGTCAGATTTTACATATTCAGAAACCATAGCCGCTATTCCGTCATGGTGGTGTATGTTGGTGTACAGTGAGCAGACGTCCATGGTCACCAGAAAACTGCCACCTGGGATGTCGAGACTTGAAGTTTCGCAGATGAAGTGGTTTGTGTCCTTTAGGTAATAGAAAAAATTTGGGGGGATGTTTTTTATTAAGGAATTGATGAATTCTGATATATTTTCTGTTGATGTGCTGTTACTGGATACAATCGGACGTCCCGGATTACCTGCCTTTTGTATTTGGGGAGCAAATTGAATCGACCGGGAACAGAATGGGCCGGTAACATTGCTTTTAACATTTTGCCGGTAATTTTCTCGTCCCGGCGGAGATTGTTTAGGGTTACTTTTATCTCCCTTTCAAACTCGGGAGTCGGTTTCGTTGGAAGTTCTTTGTAGAATTTTGTGTCTGATAGCTGTCGTTCTCCTTCCTTTAAGTAGTCCGACGTGTTTAGAATTACTATGCAGCCCCCTTTATCAGCCGGTTTGGTAGTAATTCCAATGTTTTTTCGTAGTTCATCGAGTGCCCTTCGTTCTGGCTTTGATATGTTGTTTCGAAATGGCCGATTTTTTTCATACGCTCTGATGATATCTTTTTGAACTGCTGATATATACATATCGAGGTGTTTGTCCCTCTGCTCACCCGGACACCATGATTTGTCACCACCAATCACTCTATTCTCGTCCGTACAGTCCTTGCGATCATGAAAGTATTCACGGAGGCGGAGATTACGCGCGAATTTATCGAGGTCTTGGTACAGTTCAAATTCATTGAATCTACCAGATGATGGACCCACTCAACAACAGGGAGCCGAGGGACACAAAGAGCCATCCAGGGTCCCAGCAGTGACGACGTCGCCACTCCCACCAGCGAGGCCTTACAACACCAGGCGGACGAATGCGGCGAAGACCAAGGCGGCGGCTTCCAAATGACACGGGGAAACAAAAGGTACTGGCAGTCTTAAACACGCATTGTCCCACTTATTTCTATCGATTAGGAAAATCATTGAAAAGCGGGTGCAATACGAAAAACACGCTGAACAACTAACCATATATCTATCTCACGAAATTGCACCTAAGGGCCTCCGCCTAGCCTGCAACCCCTCAATGTCTACACTAAGTGAAGCAGAAAGGAGGAAGTGGGAAAAAAATATACTAGAAGCGTCCTTGCAACTGACTCGGGTCATTGCGGTCCATAGTGAGCGTAAGGCCGCCGAATACAGTGTCACGGAGGCCACGCAGAAATAGGTATCTAATCTCGGAGAGCATCAGGCAAGAGAACTGGAAAGATATGAACTAAAGAAGAGAGGCGAAATTTCAGTAGTAAAAGATAGAAAATTCAAGCGGGACTGCAGTAGCTCCACTACTCTGCAACAGAAAAATAGGAATGAGGCCGTACAAGAACGCCAGGGACCACCCGTACCACAACCTAACTTTGAGGAGAAAAATGGGAACTCAAAACTACAGTGCAATTCTAATCAAAACATCCTTACTCTCGAATATGACGCTTACACTCCCGTGCCACGTGATAGCCAAGAGCAGCCGAAAACTTATGAGGAAGATGTCCTCAATCTGTCAAACACAACACTCACACCCGCTCAGCTTCAACTTTTGTCGAGAGGCTTGACCTTTTGTCCATCATCTGGTAGATTCAAGGAATTTGAGCTGTACCAAGACCTCGATAACTTCGCGCGTAATCTCCGCCTCCATGAATACTTTCATGATCGCAAGGACTGTACGGACGAGAATAGAGTGATTGGTGGTGACAAATCATGGTGTCCGGGTGAGCAGAGGGACAAACAATTCGATATGTAATATCAGCAGTTGAAAAAGATATCATCAGAGCGTATGAAAAAAATCGGCCATTTCGAAACAACATATTAAAGACAGAACGAGGGGCACTCGATGAACTACGAAAAAACACTGGAATTACTATCAAACCGGCTGATAAAGGGGGCTGCATAGTAATTCTAAACACGTCGGACTACTTAAAGGAAGGGGAACGACAGCTATCAGACACAAAATTCTACAAAGAACTTCCAACGGACCCGACTCCCGAGTTTGAAAGGGAGATAAAAGTAACCCTGAACAATCTCCACCGGGACGAGAAAATTACCGGCAAAATGTTAAGAGCAATGTTACTGGCCCATTCTGTTCCCGGTGGATTCTATTTCCTCCCCAAATTACACAAGGCAGGTAATCCGGGACGTCCGATAGTATCCAGTAACAGCACATCAACAGAAAATACATCAGAATTCATCAATTCCTTAATAAAAAACATCCCCCCAAATTTTCCCTATTACCTAAAGGACACAAACACTTCATCTGCGAAACTTCAAGTCTCGACATCCCAGGCGGCAGTTTTCTGGGACCATGGACGTCTGCTCACTGTACACCAACATACCCCACCATGACGGAATAGCGGCTATGGTTTCTGAATATGTAAAATCTGACTCATCAACTAGTGTAAGTGGCGAGGTACTGTTTGCACTTCTTGAACTTGTACTAAATTATAACTATTTTGAGTTCAACGGCAAGCATTTCCTTCAGGTCAGTGGCACTGCAATGGGCACGAAAATGGCCCCAAACTTCGCGAGCACCTTTATGGCTTCACTTGAAATCCCATTCATTGAGGGACGCACCTTGAAACCTTTCTACTACAGAAGATACTTAGACGATATTTTTATGATATGGAGCCATGATGAGGGAAGTCTTTTCCGCTTCATAGAGGATTTTAACAAATGCCACCCGTCAATGAAATTCACGCACAAAATTTCCAAAACTAGCATTAACTTTTTGGACGTCACTGTCACGGTCGAAAATTACCGCTTGTCAACAAACCTTTACAAAAAGCCTATAGACCGTCAATTGTACCTACATTTCAACAGCAGCCGCCCAAAGCATTGCAAAACGGGTATTCCATATTCTCAGGCCTACCGGTACGGAAGAATATGCACCGATATGCGGGAATTAGACAGACACGCGGAACACCTAAAGCATTCCTTATTGACACAAAATTATCCGGAAGACATTATTGATGATGCCATACTCCGTGCTCGCAACGTGAACATGAATGATATAATTAAGGAACCGAACAGAGTATCTAAAACGACTTGCCAAGCGAACCTTGCACTAACTTACTCCTCATCAGCGCCACGAATCAACAACATACTTTCCCGCCATTTCAACATAATCA
Organism: Rhipicephalus annulatus; assembly: GCA_013436015.1. Lineage (NCBI taxonomy): Eukaryota > Metazoa > Arthropoda > Arachnida > Ixodida > Ixodidae > Rhipicephalus > Rhipicephalus annulatus. Next base: position 31,918 of record WOVY01001525.1, read on the forward strand.
GGCAAAGCAAACGACTAACTTCTATTTTCGCGAAGCCACCTCACGTGATGTACCGCCGGTATAAATAGGACATTTTTGTCAGAGCAAATACAAACACCCCCAAAATTCAATCAGGGTGCCATCCCTGCAGAAAAGTTCGATGCAAGGTATGCCCACAGATGGTCACAACACGTGAATCCAAAGCAAACTTCTCGGATTTCAAATTCTGAATAACTGAAAGCCTTAATTGTGACTCCAGTAACGTAATATACATGCTACATTGCAACATCTGCGGACAAGAATATATCGGCCAAACAGACACGCCATTTCGGCTGCGGTTCAATAATCACCGGTACCACGCCACTTCACTGCCGAAGCTACCTTTATCTAGACATCTGCGCCTGCCAAACCACAATTTTGAAAATATTAGCGTAACTCTTTTGCAGTCCGGTTTCTCAAACAGACGCGAGCGCGAACAGCGTGAGGCATATTTTATTTTCAAATTTTGTACACTAGTAGTCGGCATCAACGAGGACCCCGGAAAACTCAACTGCCTCCGAGAAGTAAGCCAGGAGAAAATTGGTGACAAAGATTGATAGCTGGAGACCATGCTTTTTTCTGACTGACTCGTACGTGTACACTGTCCTTTCTTGGTTTTTTTTCACATGCCCATACGAAGTGTTTACGTTCGCCTACCACTTCAGGACCATTGACGGGAAACGGACGAAGATTAAAGGTAAATAGCCGACCGCCCCATTAACGAGAAACCTTTCCTTTACGCACGCCGCCCGCCACCCGCCGTACGACCCTTTACGGGGAAACTCCTTTCTTTACGCGCGCCGTCACGGACTCTCCCGCCACCGCGGCGACAATCTTGGGTGGCCCGACACACGTCAAGAACTGAACAGCACGTGATATGCACCGTATGTGGATGTAGACGGACAGTTGGCTTCGTTCTCAGTGTTGACAGTGGTTCTTCATCTTTTTTACTTTCTTTCTTATCTTTCTTTTTTCGTCTTTTTTCTTTTTCTTTTTTTAGTTCCCTCTCACTCTCGCAAACGTCTTTCAAGGCGAGAAGGACGCGGCAGCAACGAAGTTCTGAAGCTCATGTCAGTATAACTCATCCTCTGAAGAAGGGAGGACCCCTCCCGGAACTGTTGGGAAATAAATATATTTATCCTTGTTCACAACGCTCCCGTTGTGCCATATCCCATACCTTCACAAAGACTAACAGGCCCATTGAATTATTACTCCCACTATATATATATATATATATATATATATATATATATATATATATATTATTACGCGTAACTTACTTATTAAACTATATGCGGTGCACAGAGCTCGGCGAACAAGATGGCTCCAGTTCGACAACCAGCAACAACGGTCGTCGTCCGTCGTCTTTCTCTCTCATGCAGCAAGGCTGCTGGGGCTGTTCTATATCATAAACCCCGGCAATAAAAGCACCGTCTCGGTGCTTGAGCTATTCGCATGTGGTGGAAGGAGGGTGAAACGGCTTTAGTCGAGCTATGTGAACGATGTCCTTCGAAGCTGACGATGATGATGTTGTATCGGCTGGAATGATTTCATATGTAACGTCAGTCACCTGACGAAAGACGTGGTACGGTCAAGTGTAGCATGACATAAGTTTTTCAGAAAGACCTGCACGCCGAGTGGGGGACCAGAGAAGGACAAGGGAACCAGGTTAAAAGCGCACGTTCTGATGATGGGAATCGTAGAGCTCTTTTTGGTGCTCCTGTGAGGCCTGTAGAGGGCTGCGGGTGAGTTGGCGTGCGTGGTCTGCTCGCACGATGGCTTCGCCGGTATATTCAGTGACAGAGGGCAGCAAGGTGTCAAATGGTAGGGTGGGTTCTCGGCCGTATAGAAGATGGTATGGCGAGGAGCCGGCCATGTTATGACGCGACGAATTATACGCGAACGTCACAAATGGCAGATAGATGTTCGAGTCCTGGTGATTGGCTGCTACGTATTCAGAAAGCACAGCAGGTATGGTCTGGTTAAGGCGCTCCGTTATACCGTTCGTTTGCGGATGGTACGAAGTGGCAAACTTGTGCTTGACAGAGCAAGAGCGCACGATTTCGTCAACGACAGCTGACAAGAAGGTGCGGCCCCGGTCAGTGAGGAGTTGGTGGGGAGCTTCGTGTACTAAAATAATATCTTATATCAGAAAGTCTGCCACATCGGTTGAGCAACTCGTCGGAAGTGCTCGTGTGATAGCGTACCGTGTCGCATAGTTATCGGCAACAGCAATCCGTTTGACACCTCAGCTGGAGATTGGGAATGGGCCAAGTTGGTCATGGCCAATTAAAAAAAAAGGTGCAGTGGGAATATCGATCAGCTTAAGGAATACAGTTGGCAGCGAAGATAATTTTGACAGGACTGGCAGGGCTCCCAAGCGGCTACGTAGCGCCGAACAGAACGGGCAAGACCAAGCCAAACGAAACAACGACGTACACGGTCATATGTGCAAGAAACGCTCAAGTGGCCCGCCAAAGGAGCGTAATGAAGTTGTTTGAGAACAGTCGCACGAAGATGTGCTGGTATGAAGGGGAGTAAGTCATGGCCATATTGATCGAGGTTACGGCGATAAAGGATCCGTTTTTGAACAGGAACATTTATAGGGATGCGTCGTGAGGCAATAATTCAAGCTTTACAATTATCGCTCGCAGAGAAGCATCCAGGCGTTATTCGTGGCCAAGGTTGAGTAGCTGCGTCACCGACAGAAGGTCCGGAAATGTGTCAGTATGGGCGGCTACTTCCGCTGGGTAGCGGTATAAACAATCTGCATCTTGATGCAACCGCCCTGTTTTGTACGTTACGGTGAATGTGTATTGTTGTAAACGTAGGGCCTAAGAAGCGAGGCATCCTGTGGGATCCTTGAGTGAAACCTGCCAGCAAAGCGCGTAGTGATCGGGGACTACTCCTAATGAACGTCCGTATAAGTATGGGCGAAACTTGGCGAGTGCCCACACAAGAGAGAGGCACTCACGCTTCTTGATTGAATAGTTGCGCTAGGCGGTAGCTAGCAGTCGGCTTCCATTTGCTATAACACGGTCATGTCCACGTTGGCGCTGCAATAGCATTGCTCCTTTGCCGTGCCCACTAGCGTCTATGTGAACGTCGGTTGAAACTGATGGATCAAAATGAGCTAAAATTGGTGGTGTTGTAAGGAGGGTCGTCAGCTGAGCTAAAGATGAGGCTTGATCAGCACCCCAGGTAAACGGGGCGTCCTTCTTCAGGAGGTCTGTGAGGGGGCGTGCAATAATTGCGAAGTTCTTAACAAAGCGTTAGAAATAAAAGCACAACCCCACAAAACTGCGAACATCCTCCGTAAATTTCGGAACAGGAAAGTCCGTGAGGGCGCGAATTCTCTCGAGATCTCGGCGGAATCCTGCGGCATCGGCGAGGTGGCCAAGTACGGTTATTAGACGACGAGCGAAGTGGCATTTAGAAGAGTTCAATTGAAATCCGCCTTGACGAAATTCTTCTAGAATTGCTGATAAACGATCGATATGGGAGTCAAATGTGGGCGAGAAAATGATAACGTCGTCTAAATAACATAAGCAGGTTGACCATTTGAACCCTTGGAGCAATGAGTTTATCATTCTTTCGAATGTGGCTGATGCATTACAGAGACCGAAGGGCATAACTTTGAAATGATGAAGAACGCCAGGGGTGATGAATACGGTCTTCTCACGGTCCACCTCATCGACAGCAATCTGCAAATAGCTAGATCGAAGGTCTATTGTGGAAAAAAACGTGGCACCAAAAAGAGAGTCTAAGGCATCATCCATTCTAGGCAGCGGGTAAGCATCTTTCTTCGTAATTTTCTTGAGATGCCGATGATATACACAAAAGTGCCTTGTTACATCCTTATTTTTGATCAGGATGACAGGAGAAGTCGAAGGGCTACACAAGGGCTTCATTGTGTCTTTCGCAAGGATCTTTTAGACCTCCAGCTGTATGACTGTACGCTCGGACGCGAAAACACGGTATGGGCGTCAGTGAATAGGACTTGCGTCAACAGTATTGATGTGATACAACACTAGTCCGGATTAAGAACGTGCTGATGAAGTCGAAAATGTCATGACAGGACTCCACGACGTGTCGGAGGGCTTCCGCTTGGTTACGAGGGCGGTCTGATGGTACCATGCCGTCAACGTCAATGCCCGATAAACGTGATATAGTTGGATCACGGTCTGAGCTGCAGCAATCATCCACTCTTAAGGGCTCAACCACATGGTCTTGTAGGGCAGTAATTTCAGCCAGTGAGATACCTTGGGGAAGAATTTGGGCAGTAAAGAAAAAATTGATAATAGGAAGGCATATGCAGTTTATTACAATTGTCAAAATCGTGTGTGGAACAGCGACGCCATGCGTAAGCATCACGGCATGAATTGGTGCAACCACGCCGCTAGGTAGAGGTGACGTAGAGGAGAGGTCAATGTGTGTAATGCAGTTATGGGGAAGGCCTACGAAAATGATCCAGGGAAGATGGCTCTGGGGTGGGTCGGTCGGATCAGAAAGTAGAGGTAGGTCAAGATCGAGACAGCTGGCTGAACAGTCTACACGGGCAGAGACAGACAAAAGTTAGAAAGTCCATACTTAGAATTAGATCTTGATGGTAATTTTTAATAACGGTGAAAAGAACAGCAGTGCTTCAATCGGCAATATTCACACGGGCAGAGCGCATGCCATTAATGGCGGCAGTTCCCCTGTCGGTGACTCGAACGGCTTGGTTCAAGGCAGTTGTGACAACTTTCTTTAGTCGGCGACGAAGGGCAGCGCTCATGATGAACACAAGCGCACCGGTATTGATCAACGCGTGCACGGGCATATTGTCTAAAGTAACGTTCAAATGATTCCGGGTGGTTGGTAATTTTACACGAAAATTTTTTGCAGAGGTAGCCGTCAATGCAGCTCCACCTCAGTAAGCTGTACTGCCTAGTTTTCAGGTCGGGGGCACTGCCAATAGGTCGGAGAATCAGGACGGCGTTGCGGGAGCGCACGAGATTGACGGCTTACAGGGGATGGTGAGTGGGCGTAGCGAAGTCTCGTCTGAGCTGCGGAAGAATCAGAGATTGTGGTCGGCATAGGGGAACCGAAATCAAAAGCTGAGGACGACTGGTGGACAGAAGTGGCTGGGCGGGGGGAGGCCCATAGTGTGCTGGCAGAGCCCAGTGATTGCGGCAGTGGCGTATGATCAACTCGTCGGCAGTTGAAGCATTAGGGCTTGTCGTCCAGTGTACGCCATTGAGACAAACTGCGTTGTCGAGAGTAGTTGGAACCATAGCGAGGAGTGGAGGGACGACGATAAAAAGGCTTGGCCGAGCCGAAGAGTTGAACAGGATGTAGGCCGACGTTTGATTATTCTTCACGAACGACGGCTTGTATCAGTGAGATTGTGGTCGGTGAAGGATCAAGCGTTGAGAGTGGAATGAGTACTGGTTGGGCTGCCTCATCCTCGTGATGAAGGATGCGGGTGAGGTTGTCACACTGGGAATATTGTTGGAAGGCGTCATCGCATGATGAAGTAGCCGGTGTGTTCGGCAGGCGCGTGGTGCCTTGGCTGACGCGGCGGGCTTTAGCCTGTTCTAGACAGCAGAATTTTTTCAGGATCGTGTCAATGCTCGTGACATTAATAAAAACCAGCAGGCTGTAGACATCATCAGCAATTCCTTTGAGGACGTGATTAACTTTCTCGTCTTCCGACATGCACGGATCGACCTTGCTACAAAGCGCCAAAACGTCAAGAATGTGTGACACGTATGACTCAGTAGATGTCTGGGCGCGAGTGGCGAGAGCCTTCTTGGCAGCGAGCGGACTACCAGATGAATCGCCAAACAGATCACGGATTTTTGTTTTGAAGAGACTCCAGCTCGTGATTTCAGCAGCTTCATTTGTTTTGAAACATGTCCGTGGCGTGCCATCGAGGTAGAACAGACCATTCGCGAGCTTAAGCTTGAGATCCCAGCGCTGGGTAGCCTTGACACGCTCGTACCGGTGCAGCCAGGAGTCAGCGTTGATGGTACCGTCAGCGGGGAAAGTGCCAGGATCTCGAAGGGGCGGCAAGGTGACGTAGGTTGTCAACTAAGCTGGAGAGGCCGGTTGTGAGGAGGTACTGGCAGTTAAAGTAGCCGAAGAGTCCCCAGTATTGCGACCGCTGCACGTGTTCATCGAGGTACGGGAGTCGTTCACGTCTACAATTAATGTTACATGTAGATAACTTATTTCTTATGAAGTATATGCGATGCACAGAGCTCGGCGAATAAGATGGTGCCAGTTCATCAACAACCAGCAACAACTGTCGTCGTCTTTCGCTTTTATGCAGTACGGCTGCTGTGGCTGTGGCTGTTATCTATTATGTATATATATGTATATATAGTGTAGGCATTCATTAAGCACATCATCTATCTTTACACATATTCATCATCATGATTGGTCGTCATCTTCTTCTGCTGTGGGGACTTGGCTTGTCTGAGTTCTGTGCCTTGGGCGTGGTCGCTTCATCGTGTCTTCTGGGCCTAATAAAGGTTGCCTTCACCGTTACATCACAAGTGGTGGAGCGTGCTCTACGATCTTCCGTCCTCTCCCAGCCCGATCTGCCTCCTGGAGCTGCGCTCAGGTCGTCGTTTGTACCAGGTGTCCGGTAACATGCCTCAGGACGAGCCAACCGGCGCTTCTGCGTCTACCTCCACGGCCCCGGCTACCACGGCCTATCCATCGTGGATTATCACCGCACACCAGCGTGAGCCGCCCACGTTCGCCGGACTTCGAGGTGAAGATGTGGAAGATTGGTTGGACCAGTTCAATCGAGCGAGTTCCACTAACAACTGGGATGATCCTACCAAGCTTCGCCGTGTTTCTTTCTACCTCACTGGCGTAGCGAAAACATGGTTTTTCAATCATGAAACGGACATTACGGACTGGACACGTTTCAAGCAACAGCTTCGCCAAATTTTCGGCACCCCGGCGGTTCGTTCAGCTCTCGCGAAGAAGACACTGGATTCTCGCAAGCAACAATGCGGTGAGTCCTACACATCGTACATAGAGGATGTGCTTGCTCTCTGTCACCGTTTCAGCACGTCCATGTCTGAATCGGAGAGAGTTCGTCATCTACTGAAAGGGATAGGCACGGTCGCGTTCAATGCCTTGGTCATTCAAAACCCGACTACGGTCGCTGACGTTGTTGCCACGTGCCAACGCCTGGAGGAACTTGCATCTCAACGGTTACCGCCGGACAGCTCTGAAAACACTACCACGACTGATGCCTCATTGCGTGCCATGATCCGGGCGCTTATACGGGAAGAGCTGCAATCTTTCGGCCTCTCAATGACACCGAGTCCACCTCCCCCCTCCAACAATGTTTTGCGGGATGTTATCAAAGAGGAGTTGGCGTCCATGACCAGGCCAGCGTTTGTAGACTCTCCAGTACCTCGACTCCAGCCGACGTACGCACAAGTCCTCGCTGGCTCACCACCCGTGGTACAACCGATGCCCGCACACTCGACGCCTGTCCCGCTGGCTTCGTTAACTCCGAGTGTGACTAGCCAGCCCTTTCACCCACCGTATCGGCCGCATCGTCCGATCTGTTATTACTGCGGCTATCGGGGCCACATTGCACGCGTCTGTCGGAAGCGTCAGCAGGACGAGCGTCGTGGACTCGACACCTACGGACGGGATGATGGGACAAACTGGTACGCTTTCCAACGTCGTCCTTATGATCCGCCGCTACGCCGCTCACCGTCTCCAACTTCGACATCTGAGCCAACCAGTTCCTACCGCTCTACTAGACGCCGCTCACCCTCACCCCTCCACCGTTCCACGTCTCCATTGCGACCTGTTTCGCAATTCAACAACCAACGCCCGGAAAACTAACCTCTGCAGCTTTTGGAGGAAAAGCTGCATCGAACGAAAAGACAGAAATTCCTCCAGTGCGTCCACATAATACGATAGCTGTTTTAATAGAAGGTGTGTACGTGGACGCTTTAATAGACACTGGTGCCTCTTTGTCTGTGATTGATCGTTCTTTGTGCTCACGTCTACGGAAAGTCACCACCCCTTATGATGGACCTACACTGCACGCTGCTCAAGGGGACGCCATTAGACCTGCCGCTATGTGCACCGCTCGTGTTTTTATAGCTGGTATTCTTCATTTTGTACAATTTGCTGTGCTGAATTCGTGTGCCCACCAGATTATATTAGGCTGGGATTTTCTGTCTACGGCGAACGCTTCCATCTGCTGTAAAGAAAATGTTGTTCATATGATGGAAACTGACTATGCCCTGTATGCGGATGACAAACCCGTTCGCTTGCTCGCTGCTGAAGAGACCGAGCTACCACCTGGTCATCAGCGCATAGTCGCCATCACTTCTAATGTGATCGACTCTGGTGACGTGTTTGTCCAACCATCTGCACGCTGTCTCGCAAGAGGTATAGCCTTTGCTTCAGGTCTAGCGCGATTCCACAGTGGCTTCGGACTTCTCTACGCTACGAACCAGACTTCTGAGAAAATTCTCATTCCTAAAGGCACCACAATGGCTTGCGTTTCTGAATCTCAACCTGTCTCTGTTGTCTCTCTTATGCCAGCGTGTTCTAACCTTCCTTCTATTGGACGTTCATCAAGCGTTTGTGTTCTTGCTGCGACTATTAGTCCAGAACTGACCTCTTCACAGACAGATGAGTTGCTTGCCCTGCTACAAAAGCATAGGAGATTGTTTGATGCCCATTCCTCATCTCTGGGACAGACGTCCATTATTAAGCATCGTATCCAGACCGACGGCACTTCCATCGTACGCCGTCGACCATATCGCGTCTCTTCATCCGAGCGTGAAATCATTGAACAAAATGTAGCCGATATGCTGCAACGGAACATTATACGTCCCTCCGCGAGTCCTTGGTCATCCCCTGTTGTTTTAGTAAGGAAAAAAGATGGCTCCGTGCGGTTTTGCGTTGACTACAGAGCACTTAATAAGATTACCCACAAGGATGTTTACCCCATGCCGCGCATAGACGATGCTTTGGATTCACTGCAAGGTGCTGAGTACTTTTCAAGCCTAGACCTGCGTTCAGGCTACTGGCAAATACCCATGCACGAGGATGACAAAGAAAAGACAGCGTTTTCAACACCAGATGGGCTGTATGAATTCAACGTCATGCCATTCGGCCTTTGCAATGCTCCAGCAACATTCGAGCGGATGATCGACACAGTTTTACGAGGCTTGAAGTGGAAGACTTGCTTGTGCTATTTAGACGATATCGTTATTTTCTCGTCAACCTTCCCTCAGCACTTGCAACGACTGGACGAACTTCTTACGTGCCTTGCAAACGCAGGCCTTCAGCTGAACACCAAGAAGTGCCATTTTGCGAGCAAGACGATTAAAGTGTTAGGCCACATCGTAAGCAAGGACGGTATTCGTCCCGATCCTGACAAGATTTCCGCTGTCCATCACTTCCCGCGTCCTGAAAAAGCCAAAGATTTGCGCAGTTTCCTCGGCCTCGCTTCTTATTTTCGCCGATTCATTCGAGACTTCGCCTCAATAGCTTCACCATTGCACAAGTTGCTCGGATCAGGCGTCACCTTTGTGTGGTCTCCTGAATGTGAAGCGGCGTTTGCCCAACTGAAGTGTGCACTCACATCCGAACCAGTCCTCTGCCATTTCGACGAAACCGCGCCTACGCTCCTGCATACAGACGCTAGTGGTCGAGGCATTGGTGGAATTCTCCTACAGCGAGACAAATCTTCACGTGAGAAAGTCGTCGCATACGCGAGCCGTGCACTGACCCCTGCTGAAAAGAATTATACCATCACCGAACAGGAGTGCCTAGCGGTCGTATGGTCTATACAAAAGTTTCGACCTTATCTCCACGGCCGCCACTTTACTGTGGTTACGGACCATCACGCCTTGTGCTGGCTCTCGACAATCAAGAACTTGTCCGGCCGCCTTGGTCGCTGGATTCTTCGGTTACAAGAATACGACTTCACCATCACATACAAGTCGGGAAACAAGCATCAAGACGCCGACGCCCTTTCGCGTTGCCCGCTCTCTTCGGACCCGCTTAACAAACCCGCCACTGCCGCACACGAGAAGCTTTCGGCCGTCTCTTCCCTACATGTTTCGTCATTAACTACTTTGGACCCAACTTCTCCAAGCGAGTGTGGTTTGTTCTTATCTCACCAACGTGCTGACCCTTACTGTCGCCGCATCATGGACCGTCTTGACGGGACTTGCCGGCCCCCTAACGCCCGTCTTCGCCGACAGCTCACGCAATTCAAGCTCAACAACCATGTTCTGTACCGTCATATCTACCACCCTGATGGTCAACGCTGGGTGCCCGTTCTACCTCGCTCTCTTCGGGCTCAAGTCCTCAAGACATATCACGACGACATGTCTGCTGGACACATGGGCTTCCAGAAAACGTATGACCGCATAAGATGTCACTACTACTGGCCGGGCTTGTCCACCTGTGTCGCGAAGTACGTTGCCTCATGCGCCCTTTGTCAGCGTCGCAAGCTACCTACATCAACTCGAAGTGGACAATTACAACCGCTCCCGTGTCCCCTGCAACCATTCGAGGTAGTTGGCATTGACCTGTATGGTCCGCTTCCTATGACTGTCACGGGCAATCGTTGGATAGTTACAGCTGTCGACCACCTGACCCGCTACGCCGAAACAGCTCCCGTGCCTTCTGCGTCAGCTTCGGAAGTGGCCGACTTCATCCTTCGAGCAATAATCCTTCGACACGGAGCTCCTCGTGTAATCCTGAGCGACCGTGGAAGAGTATTTCTTTCAGCACTCGTCGAAGAAGTGCTCAAGGCAGCCGGCACTACACACAAAACAAGCTCCAGTTACCATCCTCAGACGAACGGCCTGACTGAGCGCTTCCATCGTACACTGTCAGATATGATTGCGATGTATATCGAACCCGACCACAGAAACTGGGACACCATTTTGCCATTTGTCACTTTTGCCTATAATACCTCTGTACAGCGCACAACCGGTTACTCGCCGTTCTACCTCGTCCACGGTCGCTTCCCCCTCTTCTTTCCTCGATGTTTCGTTCTTCTCTGCGCCTGTCAAACCATGTTCATCTTCAAGTGAAGAATACGTGTCTCGTCTACTTCATTGCCGCCAGCTGGCTCGCGTCAACACTGAAGCCAAGCAACAGGATCGCAAGCTTGAATATGATGCCTCTCATCGTGCGGTGTCTTTCAGCCCTGGCGACGAAGTCCTCCTTCTTACACCCATTCGCACTCCCGGACTGTGCGAGAAGTTTCAATTCCGTTTTATTGGCCCCTACACTGTCTTGGAGCAAACGTCTCCTGTGAATTATCGCGTGGCACCCGTTCTTCTTCCGATGGACCGCCGCTACAGGGCAGCAGAAATAGTCCACGTATCCCGCATGAAGCCTTTCATACGGCGTTCATCTTCGCTTTAAAATGCGGCCAGGAACTGCGGTCAGGATGACCGCTTTCACGTGGGGGGGGAAAGTTAGTGTAGGCATTCATTAAGCACATCATCTATCTTTACACATATTCATCATCATGATTGGTCGTCATCTTCTTCTGCTGTGGGGACTTGGCTTGTCTGAGTTCTGTGCCTTGGGCGTGGTCGCTTCATCGTGTCTTCTGGGCCTAATAAAGGTTGCCTTCACCGTTACATCACAATATATATATATATATATATATATATTGCCACGTTCCATTTCAGAAGTTTTTGTTATCGTTCCGAAACACCACACGATTCTCGGCGCAAACCGCGCCTGCAGGTTTCGAGAAGGTTCCGGACTGCAGTAGATCATTTCGATAAGATCACGCCCACTGTGCGAACGGTACAGATTGTTCTGGAACCTACGCCACCGCCAGCGATAACGCAAGAACATTCAACGGCAAGGGTACAAATGCCGACGCGCTTCGCCCCTTGTCAGTAGTTGTTGATCGAAGGCCGACGCTGCGTTCGCCGCTACCAGTCCGAGACTGCTACCTGTGCAAGACTGCTGCTGTAATTAGACTTTCCCTTTACCGGGCACAGGTTCGCCCAAATAAACAGTTAAATCCCAACACGAAGATTCCTGTCTTTGGCCACGTCACGACCCCGTGACATCTGGTGGAGGTGCTGCTTTGTTCATGTACCGCACGCCCCCGTCAATCCGTGAACGAGATTCTCCCCGTCGCGGAGAAGACGCGTCGCGGAGAAGACGCGACACGGTGTCTTCTCCCCGTCGCGGAGAAGACACCGACGCCAACCAAGAGCAAAGAACGAGCCGCCGACAGCAAGGTCTCCCACCGGAGTACGGCCTTCTACCAGACAAGGCGCGGAAGACCAAGACCATAACCAAGACCAAGGTCAAGGTCAGTGGGTCCGGCGGCACGATCGCGATGACACCAACTCACCACACGCCTCTATCCTTTGTGCAGCTATTAGTCATGGCCTGCTGCTCCTGCGGTGCTATCACCAATGCTTCCGCGGCAATGACTGCTACCCGAGCTCACCGCTTCGGCAACACCATGGCTGGTCCATCGTCGCCCTTCTGGAAGGCTTCGTCGGCACGTCTTGTCGGCGATTCCATGCGTGTTCGTCCTTGGAACCCTCCATCCGGCCCCCGGCCCCTGCTCGACGACTATGCTGGTGAGCGGCTATGCCACCCAATGACCACGTCCGCAGGGCACAGCCTTGCAACTGACGCCGTGCATCAACAATGGTGCCTGGCTCCCGCTGCCTTGCCTGTGCGGCCCCCCACGGTGCTGCGCATGCTTCGTCCGGGACCACGCGCTCTCGCCATTCCCACACGTGACTGCACCTATATAAATCGCCGTGACATCATCGCTGCTTTCAGTGGGTCCGGCGGCACGATCGCGATGACACCAACTCACCACATGCCTCTATCCTTTGTGCAGCTATTAGTCATGGCCTGCTGCTCCTGCGGTGCTATCACCAATGCTTCCGCGGCAATGACTGCTACCCGAGCTCACCGCTTCGGCAACACCATGGCTGGTCCATCGTCGCCCTTCTGGAAGGCTTCGTCGGCACGTCTTGTCGGCGATTCCATGCGTGTTCGTCCTTGGAACCCTCCATCCGGCCCCCGGCCCCTGCTCGACGACTATGCTGGTGAGCGGCTATGCCACCCAATGACCACGTCCGCAGGGCACAGCCTTGCAACTGACGCCGTGCATCAACAATGGTGCCTGGCTCCCGCTGCCTTGCCTGTGCGGCCCCCCACGGTGCTGCGCATGCTTCGTCCGGGACCACGCGCTCTCGCCATTCCCACACGTGACTGCACCTATATAAATCGCCGTGACATCATCGCTGATTTCAGTGGGTCCGGCGGCACGATCGCGATGACACCAACTCACCACACGCCTCTATCCTTTGTGCAGGTAACAAACCGCTTTTCCTTATTCACTAAACCCACGCGTTACCGTGGTCTTTTAGTGCTGCCGGGCCCACATGCAGCGTTTGCCATTCTTTGCGACTGTGTGAATATCATCATGAGTCTCCTGCAACTGTCTGGCGATGTCGAACTAAACCCAGGGCCTGCCACTCGTGCCTCTGCCGGTGACGACCATTCAGATGTGTTAGCAGCCTTGCGCGAACTAAAAACAGGCCAATCAGCACTACTTAGCGAAATCAAAGGTATCCGAGATAAACAGGCTGATAACGATAAAATGCTGAAAGACATAAAAGAGAGACTTACGAAAATTGAAGGGGAGTGCCAATCGCTGACGGCGATCAAAGCTGACGTGAAGAGTGTGCATGCACTCGCGGAGGCAAACGCGCATCAGATTGAGCAGCTGACTGCACGCACTGATGACGCCGAAGATAGAGCGCGGCGAAATAACAGTGTTCTACGGGATAGATGATGAGTCTAACGAAAGTTGGACAAAATCTGAGGAAAAGATTATCAGGTTTTCAAGCGAGCACCTCAAATTAACTATTGCTCCGAAAGACATAGAACGCGCACACAGACTCGGTACCTTTTCGCCGAATAAAACTAGACCAGTTCTAGTAAAATTCACCCATTTCAAAGATAAGGAAAAGGTACTAACCGCTAGTAGAGATCACAAGCATCCCAATGTTAACATTGTGCAAGATTTTTCACCAGCCACACGCCTAGCCCGTAAAAAACTGGTCGAGTTCAAAAAAACTCAAACTTTTCCCAGCAGCCTTTGTCATAACAAACTTGTAGCAGGGAAGAACACCTACGTGTATGACCCGGTTAATCAACAAGTCGTTCTTCGCACGCCGTAGCAGTTAGCTAGTGGTTGCCCTTACGGTCCCAAGGACTATTTATCGTTTCTTTTTACTAATATCAGGAGCGTACTACCAAAGTGGGATATCTTGTCCTGTTTAATTGACTCTTCAGATTCCAACGTTATAGTGCTCACCGAAACGTGGTTAAACTCGTCTGTCATCAGCGGTGAAATATTCCCTTCTTATCCAGATTTCAATATTTTTCGTACCGACCGAGATGGCAGGCGTGGTGGTGGCGTGCTCATTGCTACTCACCGTGACCTTGGCTGCTATCGTATCAATATACCAACCTCACTCGAAATGGTGTTTGTGTGCTGTAAAGCCATTCAACCCCACGTAGTCTTAGGTGCATGCTATCGCCCACCTGATTCCGACAGTACATTTATACCAATGTTTCATGACGCGCTACAATCACTAAAGATTCATTTCCCTAATGCACCAGTTGTCCTATTCGGCGACTTTAATTTTCCGAACATAGATTGGTCTGACCTCGTCCTTGTCACATCGAAACAAAACATTGAAAGCAACTTCGTCGATACATGTTTAACATTCGCTTTAACTCAAATTGTTAATGCAGCAACGAGGCAATCTAAACACTCAGCCAATATACTTGATCTAGTACTAACAACCCATCCTGATAGAATCACTTCGCTTTCGTACCTCGACGAAATCAGCGACCATAAGGTCATTCATGGCACATTCCAATGTAGGCTGAAGCGCCCAGACAAAACAAGGAAAAAGCTTACCTTATACGATAAGGGTGATTATAATAATTTCAATAAAGAACTAACAAAATTCTGTCAGTTTGTAGTTAAAGATTTTAACAAACGATCTGTCACTGAAAATTGGTTAATGTTTAAATCTAAAATGCATGAGCTTATTAGTACTTACATTCCAACAATTACGATTGGTGAACGTAGCACATCCCGCTGGTTTAATCCTGAACTCAAGAGGCTCAAAAACAAAAAGAAACGACAATTTCGCGCCGCAAAAAACAGCAACAATCCTGTGGCGTGGCAAAAATACCAGACTACCACGAAACTATTCTGCTCTGCCATCGATAAAGCGAAGCGGCTGTTTAATAATACCACCTCGCCCAACTTACTCCGCACTAACCCAAAACAATTTTGGAGAGTGATTAACCCGCGAAACGAAAACAAATGCATATCAATAATGGATCCAACTGGACAGCCTATCGCGAATAATGCAGCAGCAGAAGAACTAAACCATACCTTTTCTTCCGTTTTCACCAGAGAACCGATTGAAAACCTCCCTGATGTCTCCCCCCACAACTACCCTACCATGCCGGACGTCATTTTTTCACCTCAGGGCATCCAGAAAATTATCGAATCGTTAAAACTTACATCATCCTGCGGCATCGATGGTATAAATGCTAAGGTGCTCAAAAACACCAAAGAAATCACCAGTGTCATTCTTTCCTATATTTTTCAGCAATCACTCTCATCCGGCATCGTTCCTCACGACTGGAAAGTGGGTAAGATCGTTCCGGTTCCTAAGCCTGGTTCATCTAGTTACCGGCCAATTTCCTTAACCAGCGTCTGTTCAAAAATAATGGAACATATAATTCATTCACAAATCGCTAACTTCCTTACCTCAGTTAAATTTTTTCACCCTAACCAACATGGATTCCAAAGGGGACTCTCATGCGGTACTCAGCTTGCACTATTCATCCATGACTTAAGCGCTAGTGTAGGCCTTAACATACCAGTTGACGCCCTTTTTATTGACTTTGAGAAAGCCTTTGACAAAGTTCCCCACAACCACCTACTACTAAAACTCTCCCAATTAAGCCCCTTAACCAACTTGTCTACAATTGGATTCAGGACTTCCTCACTAACCGTCAGCAATTTGTTGAAGCTAACGATACGCCCTCTTCCCTTTCCAACGTAATCTCCGGTGTGCCACAAGGTACAGTTCTAGGACCCCTCCTCTTCTTAATTTACATCAATGATTTACCCGATAACATTTCATCTAACATCCGCCTCTTTGCCGACGACTGTGTAATCTACCGACCTATTACTAACGTTTCAGATACAATTACTCTCCAGCAGGACCTACTAAAGCTGGACGAGTGGTGTCGCAAATGGCTCATGGTATTAAATACTAATAAAACTGCACTTATTTCATTTCACAGACGCCAAAACTTACCCACCACTAACTATAATATTAATGGCTCCATAGTTTCTTCCCTAAGTTCCATTAAATATCTCGGTGTTAACATTTCACAGAATCTAAACTGGTCTTTTCACGTAAGTAAAATAGTTAACAATGCTAACAGAGCTCTCGGTTACCTTCGTCGTAACTTGCATCTTGCCCCTCCATCAGTCAAATTACTAGCCTACAAAACACTAATTCGCCCAAAACTAGAGTACGCATCCGCCATTTGGGACCCATTCCAAATTAACCTAAGTAAGTCCATCGAACTAATTCAAAACCGAGCAGTTAGATTTATCTACTCAGATTACTCGTATCATACCAGTGTTACCACCCTTAAAAAATAGCAGATCTACCTAACCTTGACCTACGCCGTAAGGTTTCCAGACTATCCTTGTATCACAAAATGTATCATACGTTTCATTACAACTGTCCCATTCAATCAGCTCATCGTACTTCAGCCCGCACAAGCCACCACAAGGCCGTGTACCCACCTCCTGCATGTACCACAGTCCACCATCACTCCTTCTTCGCTCAAGCAGCCAGGGACTGGAACGATCTTCCCCCAAGTGTCATCCATCATAGCAACACGGATAGATTTAAAAATGCCATAGAATCATTGTTTTATTAACCCTATATTGTTTGCCCACACCCTCATGTAAAGCCCCCTGTTGGGTGGCCTTTGAGGTATATTAAATAAATAAATAAATAAATAAATAAATAACCTCGACTGCCGCGACAATGACAACCGGAGCGTCCCTGCCCGCGATCGTCATTCATCAACCCAGGGAACCACCAACGTTCCATGGCTCATCGTTTGAAGACCCGGAAACCTGGCTAGAAACATACGACCGTGTGGCCGCCCTCAACCACTGGGACAATGAAGAAAAGCTCCGTCGTGTGTACTTCTACCTGGAAGACACCGCAAGGACCTGGCTAGAGAATCGGGAGTCCACGCTCCGAACGTGGGATGTCTTCTGCGGCGCATTTCTGCAAACGTTCGCGAGCGTCGCTCGCAAAGAGAGGGCCGCTGCTCTACTCGAGACCCGGGTTCAGCTACCAAATGAAAAGGTTGGAATTTTCACAGAGGAGATGACCCGCCTATTCCGTCACGCTGACCCAGACATGCCAGAGGAAAAGAAAGTTCGTTTCCTCATGCGAGGGGTCAAACAGGAGCTCTTCGCGGGACTAATGAGGAATCCACCGAACACCGTCCAAGAATTTGTATCCGAGGCGACCACCATCGAAAAAAATTGCCCGCAGCTTCCCTCGGGGGAACACTGAGGAGGATGCGGAGCATATAATTGGTTAACGGGGTGTTAAAGTGCGACTTACTTGGGTCGATGGCTAAATTGGTTAACGTGGTTGTGAAATGGGGTGTTAAATTGCGACTTACTTGGGTTGATGGCTAAATTGGTTAACGTGGTTGTAGGAGGGGGTGTTAAATGAGTGAACACGTACACACGTATGCGAAAGGACGGCGCTGGTCGAAGGGACGTCGATCATTGTGTTTGTGGATTCGTTGGAATTCATTTCACCGCGACCTTGGACGTCGACGCGCCGTACAAACCAACCGACGAGCGGCAACTGAGCGAGCGAGCGCCGACCTTGAGTATATATACAGCGCGACGGCGCATGCACTGTCAGCTGTTGAATGTTCTCGAAGGAGAAGCACGCGCGCGGCACAGATGGCGACGGCGCGACGGCGCATGCGCTGTCAGCTGTCGAATGTTCTCGAAGGAGAAGCGCGCGCGGTACGGATGGTGGGCGACGGCGCGACGGCGCATGCACGCGCGTCAGCTGTCGAATGTTCGAGAAGCGGTGCGGACGGCGCGGACGGCGCACTACAAGGCGCGAGTATAAGATGCTTCCGCATCTAAAACGCTGGACATGCGCACCAGACAGTATAATCGTCGCCTGACTCCAGAATGCGCTGCTGCTCAAGCCAGTGACTCCGACGACCTGCGTGAAACGATCCGAGCGATCGTGCGGGAAGAGCTGCGCAAGCTGTTGCCTTCGGCGCAGCCTCAAGTGGATTCGATCGCCGACATTGTGCGAGAAGAAGTCCGGCAATCGCTTCGAATTCCCGAAACACCTCCGCCCGAGCCAGAAACTATGAGCTACGCCGCTGCAGTGCGCCACAACGCTCCTCCCCGTCCACGCCAAAACGCCGCCCCGTCACACTTCCGTCGCCAGACACCACCGACGCCACCACCCCAACCGACGTCCTGCCGTTCCCCAGCGAGCCAGCGCAGTGCACCGAGGAAAACGGACGTTTGGCGTGCACCTGACAACCGCCCACTCTGCTACCACTGCGGTGAGGCCGTGCACACATACCGCCGTTGCCAGTACCGACAGATGGGACTGCGTGGCTTCGCCGTCAATGCACCGCGTCCGCAGCCAGGAGATCGGCCACGTGACATCGCCGACTACCTGGCAGGAACTCAATGGACACCACGAAGTCCTTCCCGTTCGCCGTCGCCCAGCCGCCGCATGTCACCGCACCCCCGGCAGTACTCTGGCCCAACGCGGGGCCGGTCTCCTAGCCCGTATCCGGGAAACTATGGGCAGCAACCGATGGAGCTGCGGTTGCTGTGACGAACTACCGAAGATCCTCCGACGACGACGCCGACGCGACGGAGCTTTTTGAACACAACCCCAACCAGGCAAAGCCCTGAAGGCAAAAGCTCACTTACCGAAGGTGGCCGGACGACGCAACATGGAAGCAGCAGAACAAGCCGACGCAGCCGTGACCCGACGCCACGCCCTAACTGTAATGCGAGACGGCGAACTAGCGACCTCGACGTTCTTATCGACGGCTACAGTGTGACTGCTCTTGTCGATACTGGAGCCGACTATTCTGTCATCAGTGGGTCGTTCGCCGCAAAGTTAAAGAAAGTTAGGACAGCTTGGAAAGGCCCTGAAATCCGTACAGCTGGAGGTCATCTCGCAACGCCTGCAGGAATCTGCACAGCGAGAGTCACCATTAACGGCCGTATTTATCCTACATACTTCCTAGTCCTACAGCGTTGCTCGAGAGATGTCATCCTTGGCATGGACTTCTTATGCCTCCATGGTGCTGTCATCAACCTAAAAACAAGGTTAATAACGTTATCCACAGATGAAGCACTACCGCCGTGCACGCCGTCAAGACACGATGCCTTGATTGTGCTGGAAGAAAGAGTCACCATTCCGCCTCGCTCAAGCGTCATTATTTCAGTCGGCGCTGCTAAATCACCTGACTTGGAAGGCGTCGTTGAAGGCAATCAGCATCTGTTGGTCACCCGAAATATTTGCGTCGCAAGAGGAATTGCAGAGCTGCGGGGAGGCAAAGCAACGGTTATGCTCACGAATTTCAGCAATGAGTACAAACATGTGAACAAAGGAACAACGGTCGCATACATCGAAGAAACTGTCAAACCCACCAGTGTTTTCGCCCTCGCCGATTCTGCAGAACCTACTCAGAGGAACCAAGCCCCTCCCATAGCTTTCGACGTCAATCCCAGACTTCCGAACGATAAGCAGGAACAGCTCAAGGCCCTGCTCCTGCAATACGAAGATTGCTTTTCATCGTCATCGAAAATTCGGCAGACCCCAATCACGAAACATCGAATCATAACCGAAGAAAATGCCAGACCACTCCGTCAGAGTCCGTACATGGTTTCGACGCGAGAACGTGAGGCAATGAAGAGACAAGTTGATGAAATGCTGCGAGATGACATTATCCAGCCGTCCAAGAGTCCGTGGGCGTCCGTGGGCGTCCCCCGTGGTGTTAGTGAAGAAAAAGGATGGGACCCTACGTTTCTGCGTCGATTATCGCCGCCTGAACAAAATCACAAGAAAGGACGTGTATCCTCTCCCACGAATAGACGACGCCCTTGGTCGGCTCCATGACGCCAAGTACTTCTTGTCAATGGACCTCAAGACTGGCTATTGGCAAATCGAAGTCGACGAAAGAGACCGAGAGAAGACGGCGTTTATAACACCGGACGGCCTCTTCGAGTTTAAGGTGATGCCCTTCGGCCTTTGCTCAGCGCCTGCAACTTTTCAACGCGTTATGGATACAGTACTGGCAGGATTGAAGTGGCAGACTTGCCTTGTGTACTTGGACGACGTCGTCGTGTTTTCCTCGAGTTTCGACGAGCATCTTCGGCGCCTTGAAGCTGTACTTCAAGCCATCAAGACGTCCGGACTCACACTAAAGCCAGAAAAGTGCAGATTTGCGTATGAGGAGCTCTTGTTTCTGGGGCACGTTATCAGCAAGTCTGGAGTTCGTCCCGATCCACGGAAAACATCCGCCATCGCCGATTTCCCGCCGCCCACTGACAAGAAGGCCGTGCGCCGATTTCTGGGCCTGTGCGCCTATTATAGGCGGTTCGTAAAAAACTTCGCCCGCATCGCCGATCCTCTCACTAACCTTACCAAGGCCGACTCGGAGTTCAAGTGGGAAACGCCACAGGAACACGCTTTCCAGGAGCTTAAACATCGCCTCCAGACGCCTCCGTTACTTGCCCATTTCGACGAATTCGCCGAGACAGAAATACATACTGACGCAAGCAGCGTAGGTCTTGGCGCCGTTCTTGTGCAGAGGGCTGACGGACTTGAAAGGGTTATTAGTTACGCCAGCCGATCGCTATCCAAAGCAGAAGCAAATTATTCCACAACAGAAAAGGAGTGCCTCGCCATAATCTGGGCTACGTCGAAATTTCGCCCCTACCTCTACGGCAGGCCCTTCAAAGTTGTGAGGGACCACCACGCCTTGTGTTGGCTAGCCACCTTGAAGGATCTTTCAGGTCGCCTCGCACGATGGAGCCTGAGACTTCAAGATTATGACATTACTGTCATTTACAAGTCCGGCAAAAAAACACTCCGACGCTGACTGTCTCTCTCGTGCGCCTGTCGACCAACCGCTACCAGACGACTCGGATGACGACTACTTCTTGGGAACGATAACTACCGACGACTTCGCTGAACGACAGCGGGCCGACCCGGAACTTAAAGCCCTAATAGAATACCTCGAAGGCAGGACCGCCGAAGTCCCGAAGGTATTCAAGCGCGCACTTGCGTCGTTCTTTCTACGAAACGGTCTTCTACAAAAGAAAAACTTTTCACCGCTTTGAGCTAACTACCTCCTTGTGGTGCCTTCAGCTCTGCGACCAGAACTCCTGCAGGCCCTGCACGACGATCCGACGGCAGGGCACCTCGGTGTTTCCCGCACGCTCGCGAGGATACAAGAAAGGTACTACTGGCCACGTCTTACCACCGACGTCACTCGTTATGTGAGGACATGCCGGGACTGCCAGCGACGCAAGACACCGCCGACAAGGCCAGCGGGACTTCTGCAGCCAATTTATCCACCTTGCCGACCTTTCCAGCAGATCGGTATGGACCTACTGGGGCCGTTCCTGACGTCGGCTTTCGGAAATAAGTGGATCGTGGTAGCTACAGACTACCTCACCCGCTACGCCGAGACAAAAGCCCTGCCAAAAGGCAGTGCATCCGAGGTAGCTAAGTTCTTCGTCGAAAATATCGTCCTACGTCACGGCGCCCCGGAGGTCCTTATCACCGACAGAGGAACCGCATTCACTGCCGACTTAACTCAAGCGATCTTGGCATACAGCCAAACAAACCACCGCCGGACGACAGCGTACCACCCACAGACCAACGCCCTCACCGAGCGGCTTAACAAGACGATCGCCGACATGCTGTCAATGTACGTCGATGTCGAACACAAGACGTGGGACACCATTCTTCCGTATGTGACCTTCGCATACAACACGGTGGTGCAGGAGACGACGCAGATATCTCCATACAAATTGGTCTACGGAAGGAGCCCGGCAACGACGCTCGATGCCATGTTACCCAACGTCACCGACGAAGAAAACCCTCGATGTGAGCGAGTACCTTCAACGCGTCGAAGAAGCCCGACAACTTGCGCGTCTTCGTATCATGAATCAACAGACGACCGACAGCCACCGTTACAACATTCGACGACGCTTCGTGGAATACCAGCCCGGTGAACGTGTTTTGGGCGTGGACGCCGATACGCCGACGTGGACTAAGTGAAAAGCTTCTGCGACGGTACTTCGGACCGTACAAGGTGGTTCGACGTCTCGGCCCACTTGATTACGAGGTTGTCCCCGACGGCATCACGAACTCTCAACGACGCCGATCGCGACCTGAAGTCGTCCATGTCGCGCGCCTCAAGCCGTTTCATGCACGTTAACAAACTGAAACAGTGTTTTTTTTGTATTATTGTTGTATGGTAATTTATTCATTGTACTTTCTTGCATTATTATTGTACCTTCATCTTTAGTTAAAGCATCGGGACGATGCCTTTTTCAGAGGGGGCAATGCCACGTTCCATTTCACAAGTTTTTGTTATCGTTCCAAAACACCACACGATTCTCGGCGCAAACCGCGCCTGCAGGTTTCGAGAAGGTTCCGGACTGCAGTAGATCATTTCGATAAGATCACGCCCACTGTGCGAACGGTACAGATTGTTCTGGAACCTACGCCACCGCCAGCGATAACGCTAGAACATTCGACGGCAAGGGTATAAATGCCGACGCGCTTCGCCCCTTGTCAGTAGTTGTTGATCGAAGGCCGACGCTGCGTTCGCCGCTATCAGTCCGAGACTGCTACCTGTGCAAGACTGCTGCTGTAATTAGACTTTCCCTTTACCGGGCACAGGTTCGCCCAAATAAACAGTTAAATCCCAACACGAAGTTTCCTGTCTTTGGCCACGTCACGACCCCGTGACAATATATACTGGCAGTTCTTACTCTGAATTTTGTTTTTCTCTTCTACATGCTAGTCAAGCACGTGGCCCAATCCCGATACGTGCATGCAGTCCAGCGCCAAAATTGTCCCTTCTCTGGTCTTCGCAGCCACTTTGAAGGTGGCATCATTTAAATGTCCTGAGCTCTGAACCACACGGGTTCAGAGCTCAGGACCTCTGGAGCTTCTGGCGGGCGCCATTGGCTGCCCCTAGGAGGTCATCCGCGCAGTGTAGAGTCTCGCTGAAGTGCCAAGGATGCTTCTGGCAGTCGGCCTTGGCTGTTGCATGCCGGACAGCCTCTTGATGGGAAACTTCTGGCACGCTCAATAGCTGCATCGCTGTGGTCGGTGTCGGCGACACAGGAACTTTTGCGGGCAGCTGCCGAACACACACCTGAATGTGGGCTTCGGCTGCGTCACAGAGTCAGCGGCAGACGTATCGAGCCTGAAGAAGGTTGCTTTAGCAATATCCGGGAAGGCACATCGGTTGTCTTGACTGGTTGGTCTAGCTCTGGCTGCTTCGAGATAGTGATCTTCCGTCAGTAAGCTTTCAGATTATGGACAGGGCAAGTTTCACACAGTTGTGCCGGAAAATTGTGGCGCTAAACCGGATGTGACTGATTGCACGTTCGGTGAAGGAATGCTTTGAAATCAACAGAAGCAGCTTCGGTAAGTTTGCGTGCACGTGCAGCAGTGCGTGGCATGTGTTCTTCTAATACTTTTGTGCAGATAGCAACAATCCTCATGCCTAGCCTGCTTTTCGCGAAGGGAGTGACCGTCTCAGGCAGCGTCGCAGAATATATGATCTTTGGAGGAGAACCCTGCTCTGCTTGGCGACTTGCGTAGCTCTCGTGATGGCTGCTTGAAATATGTTCAGCGCTAAAAATGTCTTCCTCATGAAAAACTAACGTCGGGCTCACAAGTGGCTGCCTACGAGGTCTGGGCCGTGTTCGCGAACATAGCCGCGGAATTCCCGGTACTCACAAAGGCGTAGCAAGATGAGAAGTAGGGAGACACGATGCTACCAAGTAGTTGCGATAGGCACGTGGCGGCGCGCATTATCGGCGCTGTCTCGTCGGGTGAGCAGCCGTGAGAGGTCTTGGTGCAATCAGTGCGGCAGCGATGACCTCGGTCGTGAAGGTGGAGTACGTGGTGGTTCCGGAACTCACGGCGATGGTATCTTTGGCTGAGGACACGTAGACGGCACGACTTGTCCTAGACAGGCACGAGTGTAGTAGTCAGGAGCCGCCAAGAACGTCTAGAGACCGTCCCGGAACAGTAAAGGCAGTGGCGGCAGGTGAGCAGGCACCGAGGAGGCCTCGACGCTATCATCAATCTGCGCTTACCGCGTCAGGACGTTGGCGGGTGCCATAGACGAGGATTTGAATACGACTTCAATTTCATCAACTTCGACATTAAAATCGGGAGCAGTAAAAACCATGCCTATTCAGTAGGCTTATTGTTCTCATTTTGATGTTTTGCTGGAAAAAGATGGACGAAGACGACAACCCGTTCTGGCCTTCAGTTCACGCGCTGGAGTGGCAACACACGGAGTCGGGCTGTGGCATATTGTAGTAAACCACTTTTTAAACCCACCGGGTGGCTGAGTTATCCTCAAGTAGTGCTGAAATCTGTCAGAACAGCCAACCATGTCGATGAGCCTAACGTAATTGTCTTCCCGGTTACTAATTCGATCGACCGACACACAGCCGCTGAACGCGTAGTCGGAACATGACAGCTGTCAAACTGATGTGTAAATGTGAGAGAGCTCAATTATTACGCATAATAAATGACGCAGAAGCAACGCTCACCAAATAAAGCTTTAAAACAGAGGAACTTTGTATTCTCAACGGACGCCTCAACCAGCTTCACACAGACTTGAAAACCACCGACTCTGACACTGTTCCTCTGCTACTAGCCACGGAAGTAGAGGCAGAGATTGACCAGTTTGTGGAATAGAACAATCGAGGCACAGCCACGTCAGCGAAGCTGAAATATAGGCTACGCCAACTTGAAGATTCACAGAACCATACACCAACGGCAACACTTACGGAACCCGTGCCATGCACGCCCCAGCCCTCCATCTAACTTCAAAAAATCAACCTCATAAATCTCGATGGCCTACCATAATTGTGTACATGTTTTTGGGACCAGTTTAGCCCACTGATACAAAACAACGGTAGAGTCACCGACGTAGACCAGCTCGCTTATCTACGTCCGGTTCTGACCGGTGGCGCGGCATTGGCTATCACCGGACTTCTAGCAACGACAAGCTGCTATTCTTAAGTCCTGGACAATTTGAGAAAGGGGTGCAAAAAGCCCCGGGACGGGTAGGGCATCCAGAAACCGACTTAGTGCGGTGTATTTTGAGAAACACTAGGAAATTATTGAAAAAAAAGGACCGAGAAAAATATCTTCATCATGTCGACGACATCTCGCTTACGCTACTGATGTGGCATTTAGAAGTCTCCCTCAAAGAAAAAGAAGCAGTGCACCGGAAAAAGAAGATTGTTGCATTGGTAGATGCTCCTCTTGCTTGAAAATCAGCATAGTCAAACTTGACCTGCTGTACAGGACTATGATAACTTAATTGCACAGAGAGCGAGTGGCTACCACCACGTATCTCCACCAACTCTACCAGCCGTGCTACAGCTTGATTGCGATGACATGCATCGAAAGCGAAGAGGTAAAGCGACTCCTAATAAGGCTTAAACGTAAAGAGAAAAACAGTTGAAAAAGCAAGACCCTCGCCAGTTGAAGCTATCATTGCACGGGCCGTTCAACATGTGAATTCACTCGAACCAAACTATTTCGATAAGTTCGGCGCGTGGGAGGTTGTTAAAGAAAGATCGACAAAGAAGATAACGATCTTTTCTGGCCTTTAGTTCACGCGCTGCAGCAGAAACCCATGGAGTCGGGCTGTGATGTATTGTGAATAAACCCGTTTTTCCTCGCATGTTGAAACTCAATTTTAGATGCAATGTTCTCTATGAAGAATCACAACGCTCCAGCACACTCCTCACGTGGGCATCATCTCACCAGCGCCACCTTTCTTCATCTTTCAGCGATAAGAAGCCGTGAGCCGGTAGGTGCACGCACTGTGCGCGTCTGAAAAATCTGCACCGCGAACAATGTGGATAGCGCGCCGCGGTTTGCCGTGCGATCGCGCCGACGGTCGCAACGCAGTGGCGGCAAGAGTCAAACTGATCCCCTGACGAAGGGAGGACTCATCCAAAAACTTTTAAGAAATAAATGTATGCATATCTATTGACAACACTCTCAGCGTGTTGTAACCCATATGTTTACGAAAAAAAAACTGACCTATTCAAATATTACTTTAAGTGTCTAAATATATATATATATATATATATATATATATATATATACATATATATATATATATATGTATATTGTCGCAGTTCAACGTAAGCAGTGCACCGAGACGTTGAGTCCAGGAACCGACGGCGTTTGTTTTTATTATGCAGGAGCCAAGAGCAGGAGAGCAAAACAAAAGCACGTCGTCTTCTTCAGTCTCCCTCTTCACAAGGCTGTTGGCGCGCACATCGTCTTCGTTTTTCGTTCTGGGCGTGACATTTGCCTCCCCTCAAAAGACCATCGCCCCGATGCTATAGCTGAGCCAGTGATTCGCGCATAAAATCACTTCGTAGAAGCGACGGCGCCTCGCAGAGTCAGCTGACGTATGGTTTAATGCGCACTACGTGCACAAGCTCAGATCGGTGCTGGCGACGCCTTGTAGAGTTTTGGCTATCCGGGATGACTTCATAGGTAACGTCACTTAGTCGTCGCAGCACTCCATAAGGTCCGAAGTACCTTCTGAGCAACTTTTCGGATAGTCCCCCGTCTTTGTACAGGCGTCCGCACCCATACCCTGTCCCCGGTTTCGTACGTCACAGGTGTATGACGTAGGTTATAGTGGGCTGCGTCGTACTCTTGCTGTTGGTATATTCGCAGACGTGCGAGCGGCCTGGCTTAATCTGCGTGTTGTGTAAACGCGGCAGCACTCGTTTTGTTGTCATCGCATTCGTGTGGTAGCATCGTGTCCAACATTGTTCTTACTCTACATTGTTCGTCCGCGATCAAGGCTGAATGTGGTCATCCATGTGGTTTCTTGTTTCGCAGTATTGTATGCGAATGTTAGTTAAGAGAGAATCTCGTCCCAGTTTTTGTGTTCGATGTCCACATACATTGAAAGCATGTTTTCCAGAGTTTTGTTAAGTCGCTCGGTCAACCCGTTGGTTCGTGGATGGTAAGCTGTCGACTCGCGATGAATAGTACCGCTGAGCACCAACACATGATCTAAAAGCGCGGCCGTGAATGCGGTTTCGCAATCTGTTATAACGATCGATGGCGTACCGTGTCTCAGCACAATGTTCTCTATGAAGAACCGGGCCACCTCCTCTGCTGTGCCTCTCTGGATGGCTTTTGTCTCGGCGTAGCGAGTAAGGTAGTCAGTCTCGACTATAACCCAGCGGTTACCACCACTAGAGTTGGGAAGTGGGCCCAAAAGGTCCATTCTGATCTGGTAAAATGGCGTTGTCGGGATCTGGACAGGGTGTAGCAAACCGGCTCGTTTCGTTAGAGGTGACTTGCGTCGCTGGCAATCGAGGCAGGTCTGAACATGATGCTTCACGGCAGCGGTGAGTCCAGGCCAGTAATATCTCCCTTGAACTCTGCTCAGTGTGCGCGTGTAGCCTGAATGTCCAGATGTTACCTCGTTGGTGGCACGCTTGCGACACCTCAGAACGAAGAGTGGTAGGGACGACAAGCAGGTAGGTGGTCCCATCTGACGAGAAGTTCATTTTGTGAAGGACCTTGTTTCGCAGACAGAACGACGATAGTCCTGTTTTAAAGGCTTTAGGCGCATGCTGGCTTCGTCCTTCTAAATAATTAATCAAGCCAAGTAGCTCAGGAGCGTCATGCTGGTGATCTGCGATGGTTGACCTGTCGAGGATTCCGAGGAACGCTGTCTCTTCATCGAAAGAAGCAGCCGACTCTATTGGTGATTGAGATAGGCAGTCGGCGTCTGTGTGTCGTTTTGCCGACTTTTACACCATCGTTATATCAATGTCCTGTAGTCTAAGGCTCCAGCGTGCCAATCGCCCAAAAAGGATCTTTCAGACTTGTTAACCAACACAACGAATGGTGGTCACTGATAACCTTGAATGGGCGGCCGTACAAGTATGGGCGGAATTTCATAACTGCCCACACCATGGCGAGGCGTTCCTTTTCAGTGGTCGAGTAATTTGCTTCTGTGCGTGACAGAGTTCTGCTTGCGTAAGCGATCACTCTTTCCTCGTCTTCCTGGCGCTGCACAAGCACAGCTTCAAGGCCAACATTGCTGGCGTCAGTATGGAGCACTGTAGGGGCTGTCTCATCAAAATGGGCAAGCACGGGGGTCGTCTGTAGACGTTGCCACAAGTCATTGAAAGCAGCTTCCTGTTCGTCGCCCCAAACAAATGCAACGTCATTACTCGTGAGACGAGTTAAAGGTGACAAAATGCGCGCAAAATCTGAAATAAACCGCTGATAATATGCACAGAGAGCAAGAAAACGCCTCACTGCCTTTTTATCTGATGGTGTTAGAAACTGTGCGACGGCGGCCACTTTCTCGGGGTCTGGACGAACTCCTGCGTAACTGACGACATGGCCAAGAAACTGCAGTTTCTCAAAGCAGAAGTGACATTTCTCCGGCTTGAGCGTCAGGCCTGTGGCCCATATGGCCTGCAAGACCATTTGAAATTGTTCAAGGTGTTCGTCAAATGTTGTAGAAAACACAATGACGTCGTCAAGGTATACTAAGCAGGTTCTCCATTTAAGCCCAGAGAGAACGGTATCCATGAGACGCTGGAAAGTAGCAGGCGCGGAGCATAAGCCAAGTGGTAAAACCTTAAATTCGTACAGTCCGTCTGGCGTCACGAAAGCGGTTTTTTCACGATCCCTGGGGTCTACTTTGATTTGCCAATATCCGCTCTTTAAGTCCATGGAAGAGAAGTAACGTGTGTTTCGAAGCCTGTCGATCAAATAATCTATGCGGGGGAAGCGGGTACACGTCTTTTTTGTAACCTGATTTAGCTTTCGATAGTCCACACAGAAATGCAGGCTTCCGTCGTTCTTCTTCACTGGAACAACAGGTGATGCCCAGGGGCTTTTCGACGGTTGAATTACGTCGTTTTCAAGCATTTTTGTTACCTGCTGTTCTATCGCTTCTCGTTCTTTTGAAGCCACACGGTACGGATTTTGATGAATGGGTCTAGCCGTATCCTCTGTGATGATTCGGTGCTTGGTCAAGGACATCCGGCCAACATTCGAGGTCGACGCAAAACAGCCGTGAAACTCGGCTAGCAGCACAAGCAGGCGTTCCTGCTGTTGCAGAGTTAAAGTAAAGCTGACGTCAAGGTTAGGTGCTAGGTCATATGGGTCTTGTGCAGGTGTTGCTTTGAGTGCTGAAAGGCAGTCACAAACATCTGCGATCTCATCAAAATGTGCCAATGGAATGTGCCTTTGGAAAGTGCCGTTGCTCAGAGGTGAAATTGGTCAACAGCAAGTTCGTTCGGACGTCGGTGACATTGACTACTCCTCGTGCTACGGAAATCCCGTGAGTGAAAAGCAGCGAGGTTTGTTGGTCGGTGACTCCTTCCCCGTCGAACGGTACGTCACATGCAACTGAAACGAGAATACATGATCGAGGCGGCACGACTATATTGTGGTCTTTGAAACAAGAGGATTCGTGCTCTGGTGATGTAGGATCAGACAGATGAGCACTCTCGTAAAATGACATCCGGGATGTTGATTATTGCGCCATGCTCCCTGAGGAAAATCATTCCTATAAATAAATCTTTGCAGCACTCTGGGAGAACAATAAAAGTCGCGACGAAAGAAGAATCTACTATGCTGATTCTTGCTGTGCGTCTTTCAGTAGGGAGCAGCAATTGACCACCCGCTGTTCTTAAATGCGGTCCTGTCCATGGCGTTTTTACTTTTCTAAGATGATCAGCCAGCTTGTGACTTATTATGGAAAAATCAGCACCCGTATCGACTAAGGCCGTCACTTGCTCTCCATCAATAATTACATTGAGGTCGGCGCTCACCACTTCGTCGTTGTTAATATTCGTCGGTGTCGAGTCGTTCTGTAGCGGCGGTACTGGGGACTTTTTATCGTCTTGTGGTCGGGCTGCGACCTTACCCCGAGAGCTCGCCGCCTTTAGTTTTCCCGGTAAGGGCTGGGGACCTTGTTCCCCGAAGGTCAGCAAAAGTACGTCGATTCGTGACGATGTCTGAGCAGGGGATGGAGAGCGTGACCTGTGGGCGGAATTGGGCTGGCGATTAGAAAGAAACTCGTGATAAGGAGACCACGTTGTTGAAGGTCCTAGAAAACCAGGGTCGTCATGGCG